>JBBMJZ010032691.1:0-10091 GCA_037833815.1 Zingiber zerumbet
AAGAATATATATATATATATATATATATATATATATATATATATACTTTTTGTCAATTGAAAATATTAACATATTTAAAGGATTAAACATGTTAATGCTACCGTATATACATAGTATATCTATATAGATATTAACATGAAGTATTAACATAGCGTTGCATATACTCTTATTGATAAAAGTTATTATTATTATTATTATTATTATTATTATTACGCGTAGTATAGACCATAAGCCGATCGCTGTAAATCTAGAAACAGAACAACTCCACGCCTGACGTCAGGCGGCAGAGGGTTTGACTAGTAGTCGTCTTTGACCAGATTTACCCGCATTTTAACTTTAAGGACAAGTCGGTCCCACGTTTCAAACGTTCTGATTCCCAGGCTGGCAACGAGGGATTACACTGGGTCATGTTAATTTAGGTGCGGATGATTAATGAAAATATAAGGCCGATGTAAACACCGCCAGCCCGTGTCGGTGTCGCGTTCTTCCCGTTACGACATGACCGCTCCCAGTTTTGCCAAAGCGTCCGTCACCTTCACCGCCCGTGACGTGACCATAACGGGACCGCGTGCCGTTACGGGCGGGCACGCATCGCTCCACTTTAAAGAAGTGGATGTCGCAGCGGCAAGAGAAGGCGGCCTCTGACCCCGTCGCGATTCTCGACTGGCTGTGGAATTCCAGGCGGCGGATCGAGAATTCTGATCGCCATACGCCGCCGTGGGAGGCAAGCGGAGCGCATGTCGTTCTGGTTTTAGTGATCCTTTGATTGTCGAGGAGGAGTGGGGTGGTGTTCTGTTGATTCGATGTGGTTGAGGGAGGTTTCGAAAAGGAACATATTTTTTTTTTTTTAATTTAGTTGTTGCTTTTTCTGGTAGAAGATCTCTCTTTTCGCTTTGGGCAGTTGCTTGTTGATCGGGTTTAGCAAATGTGCAATTTGTCTTCACAAGAATGTCGGTGTTCGGCGATCGGGTTCTTGCTTGCGGAGTATCGTCTGCATTTAGATAGTTCCTGAATATGAAAATTTGTTGATTCGGAGATTGAGGGGATCTTGATTGGAAAATTCATTCTTTCGACTTGGATCTGCTGTGTTGTTGTGCTTTCGTTATCTGAGATTTTGGTGGTTTGAGAGGAGAAGAAAGTTTGTTCTTTGCAGCCTTGAAGGTTCTGTGGGCTTTGATAGCTCTGCGATGGTGAACGGGAGCCTTTTCCACTTCAGGAAAAGTTCATGGCCTGCGGAGGAGTATGTCAACAAAGCCACTTTGCAGTTGGTGAGCCTCTTCTTCACTTTTCTGAATTGCCAAAGTCCACTTTGAATTCGTATTTCCCGATCAAATTAGGATGAGACGTTACTTATTAAGTTGTTGCTTTCAGATATGATTTCGCATCTTTCTGAAATGTACATATATTATATGTTGGATAAGGCAGTCCTTTTTCTCTTTCTTTTGCGATTGCTTTCACAAACTTGGTCGTATATGAAGGAAAAAAAAACTCGGAGGCTTTCAAGTGATTTCTACTTCTACTTATTCTATGATTAACTTGTGTTTTTAATTTGGTATTCTCCATGACTTTATCCTTAATCTGGTTGTTATTTTAGAACTATAATAAACAATTATTTACTTAACGAATTTCATGATCGAAGCCTTTGCTAAATTGCTAATATTCATTCCTGGGTGTACTTGTAGCTGGACTTTGATGGAGGCGCTCCACCAGAACATGCATGGAGGAGAAGGCTGAATAGTCATGCTAATAGATTAAAGGAATTCAGCGTGACATTCATGGAGGCAATTAAAATGGTATTTGGCTTATAAGTACCACTGTTGACTGTTTACATTGTGAATAATTTTGATTGTACTCGATTATATATCATAACAACTTCAATTCAGCTACGACTTGGTGTTCGCCTTTGGTCATATGTCAGAGAAGAAGCTTCACAAGGAAGGGTAACTGATTAACTTCTACACTTGATTGTTTCTGCTGACTCTAGGAGTTATGGCTCCCATCAATCTGAATTCCATATTTTCTCCCCTGTTCACTTTTCGTGGATCACATCTTGATTCCTCAATTTTGTTATACAGAAAGCACCAATTGATCCTTTCACAAGAGAACAATGTAAACCTTCAGCTTCTCAAGGTGTGCCACTTGGAGGAATGGGGTATGTACTTTTTTTAGCGGATGTTTTTTGTCAATCTGCCCTTCTTATTCTTGTTTCTGTTTGCAGAAGTGGTAGCATCTCAAGAGGTTTTAGAGGGGAATTCAAACATTGGCAAATTGTTCCTGGTTCATGTGAAACGTCCCCGGTTATGGCAAATCAGTTCTCTGTAATTCTCTTTTATTTTCTATGTATTGTTTCACTCATTCGTCATCTTTAACTTCCCTAATCTAAAAGCATTATGCTCCTAGTTATGATTTTTTTTTCTCTTGGTTTTGATTTTGCCATGCCTTTCTCCTGTAAGTTTTCTCTGAACAAACTCAAGTTTATTAAACTATATAGGGATCACCAAACTAAGTTGAGATAGTCGTTTATCATTGCTTTCCTTTTTTTCTTATATTTAAAATTTTACTATATTGCTTAATTCAGAATTTTTTAATTGTCAATTTTTCATTTGTCATGCTCTTTATTTTGTTCCTTATTCCTGATCTCAATAGGTCTTCTCTGGTACAATAGAATCATAAAGTGCAGAAATTTTTGCCACACATAAGTTGCTTGTCAAATGTTGCATAAACCATTGCTCAGGCTATGTTTGGTGCACTAAAATGGTACCCAGAATGGAATGAGCATTTTGAGTTTGCACTACAAATATTTCTTGACCATCTTTGCTGCTTTTTGTTAGTCTTCTGAATCACTCGTTCATTTGACCTTGAAAAATATTGTATTCCTCAAATTGAAATATTTTTCTTTTATGCCATTGTTAGTTTATTTGCATCAAAGTTTCATCACTAATTCTTGTATAAGTTCATGCTTAACTGTTTTTACTTAGTTCTAACTAAGTTCATGAGTTCATTTATTGATTGTACATGAAAATTGATTACTTGGTGGAAGTTGTTATTTGATTAGTAGTTTTTCCCATAGCGATTGATTCTCTAGCAACTTATTGTGTTCTATCATGTGGCAAAAGACGATTCGCTTGCCCCCAGTGCCCCCGCCAATCCGTCTCTAGGCCAACACGGAGGAGGTAAATCATGGGTGGCTACTAGGCATTAGCGCAGGTGGCAAGGCATGGGGGATGCATGCTCGGACACGCCGAGTTTTGACCTCAAAACCTTATGTGACAACACCCCATGCCTTAACCACCGCACCGCCCCGAGGGGACTTATTGTGTTCTATCATAAAAAAAATGTGGAACCGCCACATTAGCGCCCCCCTAGAGCCGGTACTTATTGTGTTCTATCATGCTTGTATGCTAAGTTGTTAGAGCTTTTCCATTAGTTAGCAAATAGATTTTGCATTAAATTTTTTAACTAATACATGGTTTTCCAATCCTTGAGACAATTGCATGACCTTCCATCACTTGAATATGTAGATTTTTATATCACGAGAAGGGGGAAACAAGAAGTACTCATCTGTTTTAGCCCCTGGACATCATGAAGGATTAAAGTAAGAAACCTATGTTACTTCTCTTTCTATGCAATCTTCCATTCGGTATATTTTTGACACAGATATTTTGCCATATAGTAATTTATTGTTCAATTTCATTTTATTCAACTGTGATACTAAGTTGGTCATTATTTGTTTTAACTCATCAGACATGCTGAATTAAATTAGCCCACAAAAATAATCTTGACCCAGAGAACTTGAAACAAGTAAACCAATTGATTGATAAATTAAAATAATTCTTTTCCACTCTTTTTGCCACCCTAGATAATAATCATCCTTCAACCTAACTAAAGCTAGGTGTAATATCATTATTCAAGACCCTTCTCTTTTTTGTTTAATTCTGAAACACTCTAGACATTAACTTCATGTAAACAAGGTTTTCCCTGTTGAAAGACCAATCATTGGCTTATATTTACTAGTTTGTTTAATCTTGCTACAGCATGAAGGGAAAATATATAGTACACAATAAAACTTTGATATTATTCATGGATTTCCTAAGTAGTTTGTAATTTAGCAACTATTACCAAAAGGAAATCAATCATCTGCCTTTTTTGTCTGTGATTGCACTTTCCATCTTTTACAGGTTTTTCAGTTAATCATTTTCTTTCTATAGGAAAAAAGGTGATCTTGGCATATCCGCATGGGACTGGAACTTGACTGGTCAGCACTCAACATATCATGCTCGGTTCCCTAGGGCATGGACTGTTTATGATGGTACCTTTTTACTCATTTGCACTGCAATCAGTGATCTTTTAGGCATTGTACCTGAAAGGGACTATATACATTGCCAAAATTATATGAAGTTCTTTTACACCAATATTAATGTGGAAGATTGTTGTAGTAAAATTTAGCATTTTTTGTAGGCGAACCAGATCCTGATCTAAAAATCTCATGTCGCCAAATATCACCATTTATACCTCATAATTATCGTGAAAGCAGTCTTCCCACAGCTGTGTTTGTTTACACAGTGAGTATGTTCTATATTGTAGTTGTATTTCATAAAGAGCATCCCACTTTGTGTGCTTTCTTTGAAAACATTCATGTTATTTGTTTAGTTTTTTTTATTTACAATGGAAAAAACATAATTAGAGCTTGTTTGAGCCTTTCTTAGTATCAGAATTTTTTGTAGTGAGGAAAGGCATGCTAATTTGAAGCTTTGTGAAGCTTAATTCAGTCACTTGATTATATACTAACATAAAAATGGCTTTGGACTTGTGCATATTGCTACACATATAGGCCATTCTCCAGTAAGATTGGGTTGTTGCTTTTTGTTTATGAGAATGTAGTTATTCTTCTGCATTAACAATGAGAGAGTTATTATATATCATTTATATGATAGTCTTATATTATACAGAGGCTCTCATTCTTTTGGGTAATTTTCTTTCTTCTGTAGCTAGTTAACTCTGGACGGGAAAGAGCAAAAGTTAGTCTTCTGATGACCTGGGCGGTAATTGAATTTAGTTATTTTCTTTTGGACTAGAAATTATATAATTTATCTAATTAGGTAATTTTTATATGGTGCAGAATTCCATTGGAGGAGTATCTCATCATAGTGGTGGACACATTAATGAGCCATTCATGCAAGTCTTCTACTCAATCTGTTTATCTGTTTCATGTTTCGTCGTTGACATATGTTCATATGTTATGTACACAGAGGAGACGATGGAGTGACCGGGGTACTTCTACATCACAAGTAAGTTTCCAACCTTTCTTTTGGCTCTCCCCTTTCCTTCATCTGATTCCCCATCTACGAATATTGCTTTGTGATAATTATACTGGTTCAAAGAACTTCAAATTTTTATGAAGTTATTCATAATATTCCCCGTTAATTTTGTTGCATCATTGAAATATTTGCTAAGTTTTCTATTTGGGGAACCATTCAGGTCTGCAAAAGACACCCCTCCTGTGACATTTGCTATGGCTGCATGCCAAACCCAAAATGTCACTGTGACAGTTTTACCAAGTTTTGGACTTACTGGGGAAGATTATCCCACAGCCAAGGATATGTGGGGCAAGATGGTGCAAGTAAGCAATCCTTTTCTTTTTTGGCACACTTGCTCGCGGAGAATTTTGTATATTTTAACTGAGGGATGTTAATGCATCCCTTGTTACAGAATTGATTGGCTACATATTGGTTTTGTTATAGGATGGACAATTTGAGATGGATAATTTTAATACTGGCCCCAGCATGCCGTCTTCTACAAGTGATACACTTTGTGCAGCAGTTTCAGCCTCTACATGGGTTGAACCACAGGGCAGGTGCACCATTGTTTTCGCTTTAGCTTGGTCATCACCTAAAGTGAAGTTTCAGAAGGGAAGCACATATCATAGGTAGAGTTTTTGTGCTGTTTTTTTTCTCTTTTCTTCTTCAGTGTGAAGGTGGAAATATCCTAATTTCTACAATCTTCCCTTTCTTGAACTATGGTTAAACACCATGTTTGGACATCAAATCGATTGAGATCCTTTTGTCATATATAAACTTGTGCACCTGTAGGTTGTCAACCTCCCTAAATAAATTATTGCAACCGAAAAAAGTAGCAACCTTGTAATTACTTCATAAACAATTATATATGCATATCATAGCACAACAGGACTTATAGTTTTCATTATGTTATGAATTATGAATCAGATACTGAGCCACTGAATTTATTGATTCAATAGCTTTATTCCAATTGACATGTTTAGTTGTTCATCCATTACTTCTCTTACAGGAGATATACGAAATTTTATGGTACCTCTGAGAGATCATCAGCTGTTAACTTGGTACATGATGCATTAAAGAGTATGTACCCATTAAAACCTATTATATATGTAAATATAGGAATTGTCTGCTCGATATCCATGGGTTTTGTTATTTAAATGCTATTTAATCATTGGCAGACTATAAGTGGTGGGAGGAAGAGATTGAAAAATGGCAAAATCCAATACTGCAGAATGAAAAGCTTCCTGAATGGTAATTTTTCATACCCTTGTAGGTAATTTACTTGGGTAATTTATATGTGTCCTTTACCATACATATTCCATGTAACTACTCAATTTGTTTTCTATAATCTCAAGCTCCTTCGCTAATATAAATAATAATTAGAACAAATTCTCTCTCTCTCTCTCTCTCTCTCTCTCTATATATATATATATATATATATAATACCTTGCACACACCCCGTGGGTACTCATGTTGGGTACCTGAGTGTAGCGGGACACCCTGCATGCACTAAGGCGTCCAGCATGGGCGCCCATGTGGGGCGCCCAACAGATCGTTGCCTTCCGCACCACCCCTACTGCCATGTCAACCGCCCCATATAGTCGCACAGCGGAGACGCAAAAGGGGGCGCGTAGCATAACAGGGCTCTACGTATTGTCATATAAGTGATTTTTATTTTTTCTCTTGCATTCTTAATTATTATATCTATTCAAAAAAATCATTTTGATAATATAATATGCTTATTTGATTAGATTAAATGAGTCATATTATGAACTAAATTAGAGATTTTAGGAGGGCAAAAAAAAGAGGTCAGAAGGTATATGCAATATCTGTACATGCAATATCCGTATTATACATTCTTTTTCTTCACTATGTATCATTTCAACATGGTTGTTTGTTTGTTGCAGGTATAAGTTCACCCTTTTTAATGAGCTCTATTTTCTAGTTGCCGGCGGCACTGTTTGGACAGGTATTCTTTGATTACAATTGTTGGTTTCTTAGCTCTTTCTTGCTTCCATGTCACATCTGTTTTACGCCTAACTAGTCATCGTTGTGTTGTGTTTACTGGCACAAGCATGCCAACATCCTATAAGAATTCCATTATGTTTTACAACTGTGTCGTGTAACCTGAACATAATTGATACATACAATGCAGATGGTGAGCCTCCAACAATCGAGGAGAAAGAAAATTCAGGCTCGAGTCACAACAAATCTGTGAAAAGGAAAGATCAGCAATCTGTTTTCAAAGGTAAACACATTAATTTGGTTGTGGAACAGACTTTCGCAGACAGAAACACGATGAATGAAAGAATTCTATCACCAACTTCAGTATTACCAGATATGGCAGATACGGTATATGGCGACGATAACACTGAAAATGTTGGGAGATTTTTGTACTTGGAAGGAGTAGAGTACATTATGTGGTGCACATACGATGTGCACTTTTATGCATCTTTCGCTCTTTTGGATCTCTTCCCCAAAATAGAGCTGAGCATTCAACGCGATTTTGCTAATGCTGTGTTGCACGAGGACAGGAGGAAAGTCAAGTTTCTGGCTGATGGCACCTGGGGAATTCGCAAAGTCAGAGGTGCTGTTCCTCATGATTTAGGAACACATGATCCATGGAGCGAGATGAATGCCTACAACATCCATGACACCAGTAAATGGAAGGACCTTAATTCGAAGTTTGTGCTCCAAGTGTATAGGGATTTTGCTGCGACCGGTGACATGTCTTTTGGAAGGGATGTGTGGCCTGCAGTTTGTGCCGCCATAGATTACATGGATCAGTTTGACCGTGATGGTGATGGCCTGATCGAGAATGATGGGTTCCCAGATCAGACATACGATGCCTGGACGGTACATGGTATCAGTGCGTATTGTGGTTGTCTTTGGCTCGCTGCTCTTGAAGCTGGAGCAGCAATGGCCCAACGCCTCGGAGACCGTGCTTTTACTGAAAAATGCAAGATCAAATTTTTGAAAGCCAAACCTGTGTTCGAAGCAAAGTTGTGGAACGGTTCCTATTTCAACTATGACAGCGGAAGCAGCAGCAACAGTCGTTCGATACAAGCTGATCAACTGGCTGGTCAGTGGTATGCTGCTTCTTCAGGGCTGCCCTCACTCTTTGATGAAGTTAAGATCCGACACACTCTGCAGAAGATATTTGAGTATAATGTGATGAAGGTGAGGGGAGGACGCATGGGAGCAGTCAATGGAATGAATCCAAACGGGAAGGTGGATAACTCCTGCATGCAATCCCGTGAAATTTGGACTGGTGTGACATATAGCTTGGCGGCCACCATGCTTCTTCATGGAATGGAGCATCAAGCTTTTGCAACTGCTGAAGGAATTTTCATCACGGGTTGGTCCGAGGAAGGATTCGGGTAAGTCCTTGTAGCATGCGTGCCCTCGATTTTGTAAAGCTCAGTATAGCCAAATTTATGGTTTGGGTTGGGTGATCATGCAGGTACTGGTTTCAAACTCCTGAAGGATGGACAACAGATGGTCACTATCGGTCACTGATCTACATGCGACCACTTGCTATTTGGGCGATGCAATGGGCCTTGTCGCCTCCAAAGGCAATCTTTGAAGCTCCTCAAATAAATATGATGGACAGGATGCTCATAGCGGCCCTCAACATGAGGTCAGTTCATGAGACTGGTGTACGGAAAATTGCACCCAAAATTGGCTGTTTCAGCAATTCTGTGTTTCACTGCGACTGCTGAGCAACGGCCAGGCAGATTTCTTAGTGTAGTGCAAGGATAATCCTTGTTATTTATTCCTTGAATCCCCTGCAAAGTGCATCATGAGTTAGAAGTTCTTTAGCAGGTGAGAATAATAACTTGCGGTAGGGAAAGGCTGATGTAATTGGTAGCTGTAAAAAACCCATGGTGTCTGAAATTTGTCTGAAATTTATCAAATGTACAGCGACAAGTTCAATCAATTTTGCATCAAATCATGTTCATATCGATTTGGAAGTCCGATCGATGCAGTTCATAGTAGCAGAAGCTCGGTTGTCTTTGGTAATGTGCCTTTTCCTCTATTTGAATGCGCCTTGCATTACCCCAGGGTGTCATATATCAATTCTGGTGTTATGTCTCATCTCAATGAGCTACTTGCCAGATCAACGTCGTCACTGGTACTACTTTCGATCGGTCATCACTGTCTTTTTTTTGTCTTCTCCACTTCCACTTTTTAACAAGGCCACCTTCATCTAGATGTGCTACAAATGTGTTATGCTGCAAGGCAGTTTAACAAGAGTAAATTCCATGATAATATATGTTTTAGGTGTGATCCGGCGGCAAGAAGGGGCTTCCGCCCTGAGAAAGGTCAATGATACGTGAATGGTCAACGACATGTGGATGGTCAAGGTCAGGGCAGTCAACGCCCTATATATATTCTTCCGATCGGGCGATCCACTAGCCCAATCTGATCGAGGAGTAACTGATCCGACACTACGACAGCTCGAGCAAGTACCGAGCTTCCGATGCTCAGAAGGCTTAGGCATGAAGTAATGAGGGCCGAGCAGCCGTCCCGCTCGGCCAAACAACGGACTCAGCCCCGACCGAGCAGGCACGACTACCTCGCTCGACAGGACGGAGCCGAGACTGGGAACCATTGGCCGAGCGGGCCTCCGGCTTGGCTCGACCACGATATCGGCCGAACAGCAGATTGGCCGAGCGACCCTCCCGCTTGGCCCGCTAGCAAACAAAGGCGCAGTTGGGAATATCTTCCTAGGGACCAATGTTGTCGACATGCGGCATGGTCAGACAGAGAATCGTGCGGAGGAAGCTTCCA
>JBBMJZ010032700.1:0-10090 GCA_037833815.1 Zingiber zerumbet
TCCTAGCAAATGCACTAATAACAACTATTGTTGTTCACATGATTAATATATAATTAATGGCTAGCATCTTTTTAAATTAAATAAATTAAACAGAATGGATCGATGATGCCGAATTCTTCTTTCAGATATTGTTTAATTCCTTCACGGTATCAAGTTTAGAAAATAAATACTAATTAATCTGAAAAGAAATGAACGAATGAGATTAATTTTGTCAAGTTTTTCTAACACATGATCATCAGGCTAATCCCGGCCGGGACGAATTAAAATTCTGCCGTTTGCTTAATTACTGAAAATATTTTATAACTTCAGAGTAAAACACTGAAAACTAAAACTTTTAGCTATGACTGATTTTCTTTCATGAATTCAAACAAAATGAGAAAGATTTATTTTTAATGAAGAAAATTAAATGAAAGGATTAATATTTCAGGCTCATTGACTCATTATATAGAAATTAAAACGAACCAATCCACTCTTGAACCAATATTTTATATAGAAATAGAAACAAAGTACAAATAATCCTGGAACCTTACTCTAGGAATTCTAGTGGATGGGTTCTCATTTTTCAATTGAGCCGATCCAATTTTGAGTATATTTTCTAGGCTGACAATGTGCAAGAACACAGCTAGATTATAAACAAAAGAACAATAGCGCAAAGTAGAATCACCATCAAGTATAAGCACTGTTTAACAGAATTGCAAGAGTAGCGAAACAGTATAGGTCATCTGGTAACCAAGTACCTGCACCTTAGGTTTGGTATATATAATAGAGAGGCTACATAAGGTTAACCAAGATTTGCAGTGTAAAGAAGAAATAAAGTTAGAACAATAAATTACAGTGGTAAGTCTCTCAATCTTGAAGGTAAGTATGCAACTCCCAGAAAATTTGCAGGTAAGTATCAACTCCCAGAAAATTTGCAACCCTGTATGTTTTGGCTGGCAAATCTTACTGCTACCAGAAACATGCCATGTTAAGCATAGTATCTCTGTCTGGTCAATAATTTGAATTCACAAGGAGCAACTAATGTAGCAAAAGGAGGCAGCGAAGTTTTAGCTATTCCTTTCGATGCAAATTATCAGCACTCGATATGGACTGCGCCACTCTCAGATGAAATAAACTTGGGCTTTCTAATAACATGTTCTAGGCATTGGATGACATCTCCCACCTGAAAGTCATCACAATCCTGAATGACTAATCCACACTCGGTGCCTTTACCGACAGCATCCACATCCTGCTTTCCCCGTTTTAGTGAAGCACAAGAACCTTCAAAAATAACTTCTCCACTCCTCAGCAACCTCAATGTTGAAGACTTAGTGAAGCGGCCATCAACCACACGACACCCAGCAATTTTGACATCTGGACCCTTTGATTTACTCCTCCCTTTGAGCTCAAAGATACCCAGTACTTCAGCTTCTCCACCAACCTTAGTCTCACAAGTGCCTGGTGCTTTCTCAACTATTACCTTACCCATTTCTTCCAAGAGATGGTATATAATTCGATGCAAGCAGATCTAAAAACAAGAGCACATCAGCAAAGATCAAATTTTTTTTATTTGCAAGAATTGATTTAAGAGCCTAATTTTATTAGTGCACCAACTTTAAGTTCATTAACTTAATTTTTTTTCTTCGTCCCCACAGGATGCTCAACTAGAGGATGATAGACTTGTTACAATAAAACAAAGATCAATTCCCAGTGAACACGTCCTCGGGAAAAAAAATCCCTCCCACTCCCTAGTCAACTTGGGAGTCGACTATAAGTTGATCCCGTAATTTACCTCTCTTCACATAATTTGGAACGGACTCTAAGGGACGTCTGGGATGAACGTAATCACCTTTTACTACAGTTAACTCAATTTTCTTCTATTTGTTATGTACAAATAAAATATTGAAAGAACCAAAAATTTCAAAGCATGTATATTCAATAATCCATATAGGAGCTTGCACATGCTTCCTCGATGATTACCTACCTCAATTACCGCCTATGATTGCCCTTTGGCATGCTTTTGGCAGTGTTTGAACGGGAGCAAGTGTTTCAACATCCATGCCTCAAGTCTCAACACGCGTGGAACATCTTGCTCATTCTAGGTGACTAGAATATTGCATTTATAGAAGATACAATTACCTAGGAAGAGTTGTATGAATCTCATCTTCAATTTCACTTTGCATAAGGTCATACATACTGATGATAATGTATATGTCATTTGTATCTCTTTTAATTTGAGTTTTTTTTCAATTGATTAGAGTTGAAGCAAAGAGGTAGGCAAAAAAAAACTTTGATTAATCTAATTAGATATAAGCTTGCATACAGATAGTTGATACCAAATAGTTAAGACTAACGCAACTACTCATCATCTTGAACATGTCCACGACGTATTAAACAACTCTTCCACATTTCATATTTTGATCTACAACTATTTGGTCAAATAATTTCTCATATACTACACTAATTGATAAAATTTTAGTTGTATACCTCAGTCTGTGATCAGTTAGCACGTGATAAGAGAAGAGAGTGGGGCTAAAAAGTGTGTTAAAAATTGAATGATTGGAATCTGGTAGAGCCTAGCCTCTGATATAGGCTTTTATAATAAATCAATGCCCAACTTTTATAATAACTCAATGCCATTAAGAGTTAAAAATTAAACTACTTTAAAAAAAGGCAGCCCGGTGCACGAAGCACCGTCTATGTGAGGTCCCAGGAAAGGATCCATTGTACGCAGCCTTACCATGCTTTTTGCAAGAGGCTGTTTCCAGGATTCGAACCAATGACCTTTTGGTCACAAAGCAACAACTTTATCATTGCGCCAAGACTCCCCTTAAAAAAAATAAGCTACTTAACTGTAATTAAAATAATAAAAGTAGAAATAAAATAACAGACCAGATTATTTGAAGATTGATATATTTTATTTGTATTACAAACTTTTTGGTATTTGTTACTTTTATCTACAATTACTTTGAACCACAAAACATTGTTTAGATGGTTGACAACTGATTTACAATGACTAAAGTTTATAATATTTGACTGCAGAGTTGATGATTGATGTTAAAATTAAGCATGAAATGATATAAATTATAGTCTTGCTCTGAGTTCAATGGAATATATAAGATTCATGTTGCAACCACAACTAGTTGTGACCATAGCGACGACCTATGAAATGGAAGGAGTGACAGATTGAAGGAACAAATATCAAGCAGTAAGTAATTACCTTGATGTTAGCTTTGTTTGTTGCAAGAGTAATGGAGCTTGGTGGATTCCGTATATTAAACCCAACAATGCAAGCTCCACAAGCTACTGCCAAATCAATATCTGACTGGGATATGGGGCCAACACCAACATGAACAACATTAACAAAAACCTGAAAAGAGAACAAAAAATTCAGTAAAAATAGAGAAGAAGTATGAAGCCATGTTTTATTGTAAAAACTAGAACTCAACAATGGCATTTAGCTAAGACTAATACAACAACAACCAATCCTTATCCCACTAGGTGGGGTCGGCTATATGGATCCTTTTACGCCATTGAACTCTATCTCCTACTATATCATCATCTATACTTAAATAAATTTTATCTTGTTTTATTGCTACTAACCAAGTCTTTTGGTCTTCCTCTTCCTTGCTTGATATCATAGTTTCAAATTGTCTAACTGAAGCATTTATTGGTCGTCTACGTACATGCCCGTACCATTTTAAACGTGTCTCTCGGAGTTTTCCCTCAATAGCTCTTTAATGCTCTCATTTCTTATTCTATTGATTCACATTTAGCTAAGACTAATGAGAGAAACAAATTGATCCTATTTAATTGTGCATGTGAAGGGTAATAATAGCAGTCATAATCCTTTACAACTTGAACTGAGTACCACTGATCTATAAATTTTTTTATTAATGGAATTTTTTCAAATAAATACATCCATTGCTGAACAAGAAAATTCTCATACACCCTCCATGAAACAAAGTTTCACCACATATTAGAAAGAAACTAGAGAAGCTTGCCATCAAAATTTATTTGCCAATTTAGAGTCTTATCATAACTTGATTAAAAAAAATCTTTGACATGGACTATTTAATTTGCTAAAAGATGCTTACCTGTGGACTATTCAAACTCCTTAATGCATCTGTAACAGCTTGAACAGTGCCTTGGACATCAGCTTTGACAATGATAGGCAACTGTACCCTTTTTGATACCTCTTCTTCAGTATCAGGAGTGTCTATGTGCACTTCACTGACCTTGAGAAGTCTATCTTTTTCAACTTTCTTCTTCCTTCCAGCACTAAGCATGCGTGCTCTCTCTTCTGAATGCACCGCAATAATGTCATCTCCAGCCATTGGAAGCCCCCGTAGTCCTTCAATCTCAACTGGCAATGCCGGTTGACCTGATTCTATTACCTTTCCAAACATGTCCCTTATAGCCCTTATTCTCCCCCACTCTGCCCCAACAACAACGTGTTGACTGCAAGACAAGGTTCCACACTTGACTATGGCAGTAGCCAAGGGTCCCCTGCCCCTGTCAAGTCTGGCTTCAACTACATAAGCCTGAGCAGGCCCATCAATTCTAGCCTTCAGCTCCATCATCTCAGCCTGAAGTAGCAAAGCCTCCTCCAACCTATCTAATCCTGCTTTAGTAGTAGCAGAAACTTCAACAACTTGCACATCACCACCCATATCTTCCAATTGTAATCCTTCAGATCCAAGTTGAATTTTCACTCTCTCAGGATCAGCTGATGGTTTATCACACTTATTTATAGCTACAACAATTGGGACATTGGCTGCTTTTGCATGGGAAATAGCTTCAAGCGTTTGTGGCATAACACCATCATCTGCTGCTACTACAAGCACAACAATGTCAGTAACAGCAGCACCTCTAGCACGCATAGCACTGAAGGCAGCATGCCCTGGGGTGTCAAGGAATGTTATTGAGGCTCCTGAAGGCATCTCTACAACAAAAGCACCCAAGTGCTGGGTAATCCCACCAACTTCCCTAGCTGCAACTGAAGTTTGGCGCAGAGCATCCAAAAGGGATGTTTTGCCATGGTCCACATGACCCATGACTGTCACAACTGGAGGCCGTGGTTGAAGAACTCCACTTTTATCAGAATGTAATCTTCTCACATTCACACCAACTTCCTGAAGCAATAGAAAGCATTAAAATAAATAATCCAGGCATAGTATATCATTACAGAATAAAAAATAGTGAAGTATATCATATATTAAAACTAAAGAGCACCTCAAGCCACAGTTTTATTAAATGGCAGGAAAAACCCTACCCATAAATGTTAAAAATTTTACCAATTAGTGTCATTATAGATATTCCCATTAGAGTGATATATCTGCACAATTTGCAATAACAATAATTTGAATACTAAAACACATTGATATGGATATGAGTATCTACACACAAGCTGCAGAGCACAAAATAAAATATTCTTTAAATTCACTTGTCAACAATAATATGATCCATGAAACTCATTCATTTTACAATATGGAAAGTGTTACAACCATTTGCATACAATTGCACAATGTCTAGCTCTCTAGTTCACATATTAAGCATTGTATCCCTGATGATTCTCTGACTAAGCCAAGAGCAAGGAGTTTCACTCATCCTACATGTAGGACAGCGTGGACACACGAACAACATAATGACAATGCACCACTAGGACAAAAGGCACCAGTAGCATCTAAGTCCTGATCAAATACTCAAACTACATAGAATCATTGCACATAAAATTTCTAATAGTGTATGGTATAAGAAGTGAAAAGAAAATGCATCAAGCCACCCTGGTTGAACACAAGCCTCGAATGTCAGTCCAATGTTAATATGAAACAAGATTAAGTAAATGAATTATATCCTCGACTTCTCTTCTTCTCCATGATGATGTAATTCAACAAATCTTGGAAAATGATTCAAAAGAAAAACCACTAAATAAAGCACACACAGACCACAGTTTGTAACAGAGATGGAATCTTCCTAAAGTCACAAAATCAATAATTAATAAAAGTCACCAGCACCTAACACAACTTAGTGGTAATTCACAAAAATGAAAGCAGATAAAGATAATGCACTTCTTGAAGTCAACTTTGCAAATGGACACATCATTTGCTAACCCAACAAGGAATGATAGCAGGGAGCAATGACAATTTCAACTTGTTACGTAGACACTATGCTTTAAAAACATATAAAATAGCAAAAAGAATCTTCAATTACAAAGCAATTTGGGTGAGTTATATCTAATTAACGCATTTCTTGAAGTCAACTTTGTAAAAATGGACACATCATTTCTAACCCAACAAGGAGTCAGATCTTGGTCACTATTGCTGAATAGGATGTACCAATCTCCTCTATTTTATTGCTTTCCCTGAAAATGTTGCATATATCCTTGCATCTACACTAATTTGCAATTTTGCAATTTCAAATTTTAATTTTGCTGAAAATTTTAAAATCTTGCAAACAAGTCATGAAAAGTTTATCCTCGTAGAATAGTATTATAATGACCATTAATCATAATAGACAATGATACGACACCCTTTACATTTTCATTTTATCAACCATCTATAAACTTGTTTTATTATACGTATTAGGGTGACATTTGAAAACCAAGAAAGTTTAAGGAAATAAAACCCAAACTAGATGAAGATGAAACTAAAAAACGTTTATCCTGATAGAATAGTAAAATGATGAACATTAATCATAAATGATAGCAATACCCCTCATCTTTTAGTATTCTATGAGTAAACATTTTAACCAAGCATCATTAACCTGAGCTAATTCATGCTAATAACATTTGTAAAAGATTTGTAGAAAAAATGATGTATATGCAATATCAAAGTTTTACAATGGTATATATTCACCTCTAAGAAACAATATCGTCAATAAATAGATGAGTTACACGGAAGGGTAAATATTAGACTTCATACCATTGCAATCAGCTCAGCAATGTCAACACTGATTGGTTCAAATTCAGAATCAACTTTCTCACCGACATTACTTAGTATCTCTAGCAATGCACCAATACTGGAACTAGTTCTCTTGGCAAGCTCATGGATTGTCATACCTTCAAAAATTTCTATAATTTTATCCTGAGAAGGCTTCAGATTAAGTTTTCTAGGAGGTATATAAGGTGCTTCAACAGGTGCTTGGTTTTTGTTTTCTCTTCTTATTTGCTTCTCTTTTCTTTGAAGTTTTAGGCCAGGTACTTCATCCTCTTTTCTTCTCCATGCCAGCATGAAAGCAGTTGCATGAAAATTCCTAACAAAAACATTTTCAAATAATAATTAATAAACTAATATATAAAGAGCAAAATAGCCAGATTTGAAGTCACAAAATCTAGTCACTTGGGGATTATCTATAAAGAGAAACGTTAGTATAATTAAATTACAGTATTTTGCCTAACTGCTGCTTGAATATATTTCATTAGAATTATAAGCCATCAAAATTGTGGGTTTAGACCCATATTGCATTTGGTCTTCATTTTGGCCTCATTGGTTCTATCTCTGAATATTATTAAGTAACCTGATCGTGGCAAAATGGATGTCCTCGTGTTCTTTTGTTGCACCGCTCTCGCTTCCTCTAGAAATCACAAGGATGGCAGGCTATGCTAACATGCTATGGCAATACTAAGGAATGCATTCATATTCTATGTCATTGTCGCACAAATCCTCCACTTTCAAGTACCAGCAACACCAGTAAGACAGCCCTCACATTTGCCACTACTTGCATATAGCTCACCATGGTGTGAGTCTCACCTCCGAATTTGCTAGCATCGTTTCGCCCATAGTTATTTAAAGGCATGAGGTGCCTAAAAGGACATAAGTGCTATGGGGCTTGAGGCACAATGCACAACGTGAGGTGCACGCCTTACCAAAGTAAAGGCGCTCCCAATATAAATTTTTACAATTCAAATATATATATATAGGGAATTTCTACTAAAATATTTCACTAACAAAACGATAATGGATAACAATAAAGTAAATATAAAATTCACTAGTAAATAAATATGTTATACACATAATTCAAATTTAAAAAAAAAATCAAATATCTAAATCATCAGAATCTTCATCAGTTTTCTCGTTCATATCATTATCATCATCACCAGATGTTTCAAATTTGTATAGCTAAATCTTCATCGGTTTCCTAAGACCAAGCGTCTTAAGCACGCCTGGTGCCTCTCACAAGGTGCATACTTAAAGCGACGAGGCACAAGAGGTTCACCTGGCTACGCCTTGTGCATAGGCACAGTGAGATGAGCGTTTTTAATAACTATGGTTTCACCTCAAATACAATTAGTTAATTTTTGAAATCGACTACCGAGATTGTCAGATAACTACTACACGTGTTTAAATCAAGTTGGCTAATGCACTTCGACTTCCATGTGTGCCTTCAAATTCGTGGTCTCCCCTTCTATTGTACTTCTAAATTTAGATCAAGCCATGTTACTAGGCATGACTTGCCCAACCATGGGAGGTTAGTATATTTGGGGAACAATTCTTCCTCTTATCACACAACTTTTCATTCGCCTCTTGTTTCTTGACCACGATGTTGTGTTATGCCATGCAACCCCCAACCCCCCCATATGTCATGCAAGACCTTATTTTGTCGACCCCAAAACCTTCACCAAGTGTGTCATTCATCCCCTTTCATCAATTGCATGTTGTTAGCAATGCCACAAAAAGCACATGTAAAAGACTTGATCCTAGTCTACTCACCTCCCCTAGTAATGGTGATGCCAACAAGCTTTACTGACATGCAACAGTGATGCCAAAGATTGTAATGGTATTTCTCCCTCTATCACCTTGCCTTATATGTCTCTGTTGCACTTACTTTCTGCTCAATCACCAAGTTTACGTAGACTTTGAATCCATTACCATGAACTGTCGAAGATCTACCGGGGCATGTTCAAGAAAAGTTAAGTGATGCACTTCAGCTTCCATACGAGCACCTTTGGATTCATGGTCTCCTCCTCTATTGAAATTCTCTACTTAATTTGGATCAAGCCAAGCTACATATCATGATTTGTTAAACCCTGGGTGGTTAGTATGGTTGCGGAGGCAACTCTACCTCTCTCAATAAAGCACATTGTTCACTTAAAGCTTCATCTTGCTGACAACAGTGTCTATGCCATGCAAGCATTCTTTCTGTCATGAGCCTTATCCCTCTCTATCTCTTTTGGTATCTTATTCTTTAGCTTCCATTCTGTGTGTTCTTGTTGTCTGTCATTCCCACTTGCCTATCACACATTGCCATTCTTTGAGTTTCAACACTTTCCTCTATCCTCGCCATAGCCTATGTGAGTCATTTCAGCTATTTCAATTTTCACACCAATGAAGAGTGATTATTATTTTCCTCCAATTCTGCTGCTTCCTTGAAATTCTTTAATGCACAGTTCTGATTTTCTCGCTCTTATGTCATGCAACATGTCATTCTGCTCAAAGCCGACAATTTCCTTCTCCCCTTTCATTATTAAGGCATAAACTCGGCCACAAGAAATTTATGCAAAAGATTCTCTTGGAGTCTCACCCCATCCTTTCTATGTTACTGCATTGATCTCAAGTTGAGGTAATTGATGCTGCACACAAGTATTGTATTTTCATTTTCTTTTAACATGGGCATATCTTAGTTTTGTCTGATCCTTTCTAGTTTATGTAGCAATTTGGGCTTATAGCTAAGATCCTTGCTCCAACTTAAGGCAGAGTGCTAGAGCTGAGTCATTGTTGTGGATTTAGTATCATATTGAGAATTTTAGGAATAGAATTTTATGATGAGTGATATATACTGTATAGTAGGTATATCTTTAAAATGCCATTAATAAACATATACTAGTATAATTATGGGAGATACATAAAAAGGCAAACAAAAAATAATCACCTAATGGCATAGTACATCAAGCAGTAGAACAATTAAAGTACAAAATCAGAATTGATAGTTATGGCAAAATCATGGTCACGGACAGAATGTAACAGAACCATGATGCAAGTCGTACAAAAATTTGGAGTTTCAGATTTAGCAAGCATTAAATCCAAGTAGTAATTATCAATACAACTTTGATGCCAACAGTTCATAGCATTGAAAAATAAAGACAAATCCCTCAGTTAAAGAATAAAGATTA
>JBBMJZ010032709.1:0-10090 GCA_037833815.1 Zingiber zerumbet
ATTGAGGGAAAACTCCGTGAGACACGTTTAAGATGGTACGGACATGTACTTAGACGACCAATAAATGCTCCAGTTAGACGATGTGAAAATATGATAAACATGCATATCAAACGAGGAAGAGGAGGACAAAAAAAGACTTGGCTAGTAACAATAAAACAAGATAAAATTTATTTAAATATAGATGATGATATAATAGGAGATCGAGCTCAATGCCGTAAAAGGATTCATACAGCCGATCCCATCTAGTGGGAAAAAACTTGGTTGTTGTTGTAGTAGTATAACTAAATGAGAAAATAAAGTATTTTATTCAATGAAATTGTTATATTTTTTATTGTCAAATTATTTTGTAGAATAACTTAAAAAAAAAAACAAATACATATTCGATTTGTTGGATTTTTATCTTTTTCAAAGAAATATTTTATCAATAAGCTTTTGTTTTTTCTCTCCCTTCTTCCATTTGTTTAGACAAGTCATCAACAGTCGGATCGAAAAAACTTATTTTTAAACAAAGCATTTTGTTTACTTTGATCGATCGTGTTTATTGGAAGAACTAGTTCGGCTTCCTGTTGCTGCGCAGCTTGGTGGATCTCTTGATCGATTCGATCCTCTGAAGCCTGATCTGCTCTCTGAATCTGGCTATGAATTCGTCCGCCTTCTTGTCTACCTCGTTCTCTTCCGCTCCTGATCCAGAGTTTGACGCCTCTTCGTCACCAGGCGCCCCTGCAACTTCGTCTTCGACCTGCTCGTTGCTTGTTCTTGCTGCCCCTTCCATGGCAGTGCTCTGCGATTGCATAGGCCTTAATGTTCTCACTGACCTCCCGATCGAAGGACCCTCCGGGGAGTTACTTGGTTTGGGTGAGGTAAGATCGGCAACTGTGTCGTTGACGCTGCCACGATTCTTCCGCCTCGAGTCCTTCGATTCGCCCTCGGAAGATTTCGCTATGCGCTTTCTTTCTACGGTGGATGGAGGCGGCGGTGGCGGTGGCGGTGGCGGAGCTGGTGGGGGACTGGCTTTGTTGTTGTAGATGCTCTTTGGCTTCGCTGCGTCCGATGAAAGAGACGGTGAGGGAGATAGCCGCTTTGGGGAAGGCGAAGTGGAGGATGGACGATGTGGTGGAAGGGTAGTGGTAGATTTGCTGCCGGCCACCTGTTCGATCTTATTCGCCGTCGATCCTAACCGCGATCTCCAGGGGATTGGAGAGGGAAGGACGATGGACTCCGCTCTTGGCTCCGATGACTGGGGTTTAGGTTCCTGGCTGCTTTGTTTTATGCTCCGGACGGGCAACAACAGATGCTTAGTGGTGATGCTGGCTTCTTTGGCAACCAGAGTTTCTGATTCATTTCTGTAGAACTGAGAGCTCCAAGTTCGCATCTTGCTGTCGATCATATCGCTATCACCATCTTCGTCGAAGACTGGTGAAACTTGAAGCATCTGTGACACAAAAGATCGGGGGCTCTCATCTTTCGGCTGTGAATCCTTCTCCATCTCTGGATCTGCGTTGCGCTGGCTGAAAATGCCATAGGACACAGCGATCCCTACAAAGAGGAGGTGAAGAAGCTCCCAGACTCTGGTGAAGATGGATCCTCCAATGAATTCGGGCGCCTGGGTGGGGAACTCAGGGAGGATAGCTATTAAAACAATGAAGAAGATGAGCTTGTAGAGGATACTTGACAAGGATATCGATGAGCCTTTTTGAGCTTTTGGCAATGTTTTCAGTTTGGGAGTTGGAAGCTTGGAAGGGTGAAGAATTGAGCTAATCTCAGGTTCAGTCATACTATTTGGTGGATGAAGAGGTGCTTGTTCTATCTTCTTTGAGATGGAGAGGGAACTTAGAAATCGAAGGCAAGGGAAGAGAAGGAGGGAGGAGGGGAATACTTAAAGAGTAAGGAAGAATGTATTGGAGGATAGGATCTTACAAAAGCTGAAGCTTGGTGGAAGGGTGATGAGGCTTGTTTTTCTGAAAGCATCAGCTGCTTCTCACCATTGGTGGAAACATACTGTAATGTCCTTAGCTGTTGTCAAATTCCCACTGCTATCATTTTTTTATTTTTCTGTATCTTAACATGTATTTGTTTCACTGCTGCAGCTCAGTTAGATGAACTGAAATGCACTTGTTTCTCATGTTAGACACACTGAGCGACAGAAGTAAAAGATCTAAGTGCAGTGATTTGGAGTTTTGAACTGATCTTCATGGCGCAATGGTATAATCTCATGTTACCACTAGAAATTACTAATGGTCTTTGGTTTAAGATGCTTACCAGTACTTTGATGCTTGTCTGCTAGAATTCACTAGTTATATATTTACCACTTGTTTCTCAATCATAGAAAAAAAAAAATACAGTGAATAACAAAATTTTGGTGGACTATATCAACTTGGACAATCAAACACTGATTACATAAGCTAACAAAGCATGGTGACAATAAGTGGTCCATGATGAAATAGTTCATTCAACCAAGCTCATCACTGTGGAATTTCTTTGCATAATTATGAAATGTTTGATCGTGTTAAACGAACAAGTAAAGTTAATCTTTCTCTTGGGAATTTGAAAAGGAGCCTAACCTGCAGATAAGGTTTAGTATTCCAAGCGGTAGATATGCAATGGCAATGAAAATAGGAATATGCTGTGATTGGGCTTCTTTATGTTGGAATATATGTTAGATGCTGTTGAATTCTTACGCTGTCCTAGCAAATGGAGTTTGAACTTATGCTCCTCTTTTGCATCTGGAATATCTTTCTCCCATTATTTCACTTCTTTGTCTTGGCCGCCATAACTTTTTGTTTGGTAATTCTTTCTTTCACTGGCTTCATCAAAACCTTCTTGGCGTTAAAATTGTTCATGTTGGAATCAAATGCTTCCCTCTGATGACGATTTTTCCCCTGGATTTGTTTTTTTTTCTTTTGAATTTTCCAGTGGTGAGTGGAATTAGAAAGTTGGAATAATTTAATTAATTGTTTGATAAAAGATAGATGGACAATGGAATAACTTTTAGGTTGAAAGGTGAAACCACCACATGGTAGGTCAAAGATTAGATGCTATTGCAATTACTTACTAACTCAAGTGTATGGTAACATTGTTTAGCTAGGTCATCTACGCCAAGATATCAGATGATTTGTGTGTCAGCCAATTAAGAAGCCATCAATATAAAGTCAGAATGTTCATCAGAGTTCGTTTAGTTTCTAGTAGATGTTTTCAGAAAAAGATTGATTGTTGGAGGAGCACCCAAAGTAGCTGGGTGAAAGGTGAAAAAAACCCTTGTTTAGATCAGCAGCTTACTTTAGTGGAAGAAAGTCAAGTAGATTGCTTGGATTTCCACCTATGGGATCCACATGCTCGGGTCTGGAACAGATTTGCATCACATCCTACGCAACTCCATCTCAGCACAAGCTGCTGATAAGAGATGATATTCCTTATACATCTGCTAGTCCAAATATAAAGCTAAAGGCATCTTCCTCGTGATCAATGTTCTCGAGAAACAAACTGGAAAAGGCAGTTCAACCGAAAACCTCAGAACTAGAGAACAATTGGTTTCTGCTTAGTTGGATTTTCGATTGGTTCCATTTCATTCCTTAGTTCTAAAACTCTGATTTTGAGCTGAAAAAACTGAGATTTAACTGGCATGTGGTTGTTTTGGATTTGCCTGATGGATCTAAAAATTTAAAGAATTTTGATTTTGAGTTAGTTCAATGTTCAAGGATTTTAGGTTGGATGTGTAATTTGAAATATCAATTTATCTGATCCCATTCATGTTTTATTTAATAAAGAAGTAGATTAAAATTTAGTTACTAAATTAGCCATTATTCACGGAGATGTTTTACTATGTGAATTTTTTGAATTTGGATCTTATATTAATATGTTGTATAATAAAATTTATTCTTATATGATATTAAATAAGAATTTTCATTTGTTTTATGTATTAGTTTTTTTTTTATCATATGAATTTATTTTTTTAATAACACTAGTAATTGTTTTAATGGGATCTAGAAATGGATAAAGTATGGATCCAACTCGGTGCCATTGAAACTATAATATTTAAATTTTTGATGTGTTTTGAGTCAATTTTTAATCTGAAAATTTTGGATCGAATCAATTTTTAGTTGAAAAAACCAATCCAACTGGGATGCATTCACCACTTCTGTAAAGTACTAATAATTTGTCTACTTGCCCCCCGTTATGATGGAGCGGTTAGTTTTTAAAATATTCATGATTCAATTATCAATTATAATGTATTGTAAAATATTTCCCTTCAATGAAATAATAAATTTAGGATGTTGGATTACTGTCCACTCGTTACTTGTGCTTTCAAATTTACTTTTAGGGATGGAGTTGATGATCCCAGGATTAGTTAGTAGTTATTCGTTTAGTCATTTTAGTCAAGTCAATGTAAAAAAGTCAGGTGTCAAAGTATAGGGGTGTTAAAAATAGGCCCGATCTGACAACTCAATCCAAATTGACCCAAAAAAAATTAGGTTCGGGTTGGACATTTTCAGGTTCGGGTCGGGTTCGGGTTGAAAGGTATTCGGGTTGAAAATTTTTGGGTTGGATCGAGTCGGGTTGACCCGGGTTGACCCAAATATAGGGTTTAGTGAGGTTTTTTTAGGGTTAAATTAAATTTTATTTTAAAAATTAAAATGTTTTATGTATGTTAATATCAATGTTAGTATGATAATGATGAAATATTGAGATAAAAGTGAAGAATTATAGGGAAAATAGTTCTAAAAAGTCATTTTGAATCGAATTTTCGAGTTACACGGGTTGGACGGGTTGGTCTAGTTCGAGTTCGGGTTTAGGAGTTTTGGGTTGAATTCGGGTTCGGGTTGGGTTATAAAAAAAAAAATTAACCTGACCTAACCCGACCCGAACTACCCGAATTGACACCCTTATCAAAGTATTTCTATCTTTTATTCATCAGAAGGTGGTCAATTGAGGATAATCATGTCTTCACCCATCCCTCTCGTTTATTTTAACTCTTCATCTTCTTTCCCATTTCCATCTTCTCATTCTCTTCTCCAACGATAGTAAACTTATAGTTTTTTCTTCTCAAGCACAAAAGCTCTCCTGTTTTCTCATTTTCTCTTTTCTAGCAAGCAAGAAACGTAGCATCAACTGCTACCCTCTTCTAGCAACAAGAGTAGCCCTAGTATCTCCTTCCTCTTCTCGTGCTTTCTAAGATTTTGTTAGCATCGCAAAAATAGTTATGTTTTATTTTGTCTTACTCTCTTTGTGTCGTTGTCAAGCTCACCGAAACTAGTCGAGGTTGCCAACGAATAAAGTAAAGCTCTTCTCTTTTGCTTCCTCCTCCCTATCTTCTCTTCTCTATTTTTCTTAGTAGCAACCCATTACAAGCACCTATTTTTCTCCTTTGTTTAACCATAACAACAATAAGAGGAGTAAGTTGTTCCTTTCTTACAGGTAAGAATGTTAAATATTATGAGAAAGCGATATCACAAATGATTCTTCAATTTTAAGTTATAAATAATCCCCAAAGATCGATGGATCATTGTTTCAACTAGAAATAAGAGCTTAAGTCGAAATTTTTAAATTTAAGTTCATTTTCAGCTCCTTAAATTAAAAAATTAGATTTTTAGATTGTGAAAATGAATCTACACTAATATTTGATTTATTTTTTTTTTAAAAAAACAACTTATATTTTTAAAGTATTTTTGAGTTTTTAAATTGAATAATCTGATTTTGTATTGTATTAATTTTTAAAATTTATTGAATTCGTCCCTAATTAAAAAACCTCACTACATCTTCCACCGGATAAATCTAGGAAGTGTTAATGGATCATGAGGGACGGTTCAACATCACGAGTAGTTCGAACACTGTAGCCATTATATGCTATGTGGAAATCGGGCTCTCGTTGTTTGAGAAACTCATTCGTTCGTTTATCATTGCACCAAGCCTAGGGCAAATTAATGCTTAGACACTGTTACACCAAGTGTCATACATCAAGTGTCATCCCGTCCTTTGAGCTGATTAATCTTGAGAATGACTAGCTCGATCCCATAAAAAATTTTTATCTGTCATCAAGATAAATTTGAAAGTACTTGTAGTGGGCAGCCAACAATCCAATATACCAAGTTTGTCATCCCGTTGGAGGAGAATACTCTATAATGCTTCGTAGTGGGGAATCGAACCATGGATGCTTGGGAGACTACATAGCCACTTTGTCGCTACACCGTAACTTGGGAGCTAAGTCACTGTCATTGTACTACTGTAAAAAGTGAAATCTGTCACCCTAGCAGCCCCCACGACTACTTCATACCATTGGGAAAGGGTAAATCAGGAAATCAAAGTAAGTCACCACATAGGAGAGTATTTCCGCCTGCTTCGTTGGGAATCAACTCTTGCTCAATTCTGTAAACATACCACATGTGGTGACTGGCTCGGCTATGCCCTAAGGGTTGCAATTAGTCACAGTCATTGTAGTTATAGTTAAAGGTGATTATGCTCAACTCAGATGTCCCTCACAATCTGTTTCCATGTAATGTAAAGAGAAATAAATCACGGGGTTAATTTATGATCGACTGCCAAATGGTTAGAGGGTAAGAAGAGTTTTTTTCCCTGAGAGAATGTGTCTATAGTCACGATCATTGTAAAAAAAATATTAACCATATCAGGTAACGTCGAATCTGGGACGACCGACCCGATCCCACAGAAATTTTCCACCGTCTGCCAGGGTAAATCGGGAAAGTGCAAATAAAGGTTCATCCTGACATCCAACGTTCTCAAGCCCGCTGCCGATTAAGGAGAAAATTTTTCAATAATACACTGCAACTAAATCTCAAATTTTAGATCATTGATATCATTTGTAAGATCGAAAAGCTTTCAGATATCTCCACAATGACATGATATTGTCCACTTTGGGACTAGGCTCTCATGACTTTGCTCTTGGGCTCTCCCAAAATGCCTCATTGCCAATGGAGATATCTTTTTTCCTTATAAAGTCATGATCTTGCCCATGTGTTTTCAATGTGGGACTATGCTTGCAACCTTGCAAACCCAACAATCTCCCCCTCAAACAAAGGACCACAATGACCCCCCTCAAGCATCGGTTCACTCTTGACCTGTTCAAGGTCTCCCCTCGAGCATCGGGTCACTAACCTGCTCAGGGCCTCCCTTACTTTGTTCAAGGTTTCACCCTACATGGTTTGATCTTGGATCATGGCTCTACCTCATGCTTCTTTCGGCGGTTAGTCCGATGAAAAGCGACCTAGCTCTAATACCACTTGTAAGATCGAAAAGATTTATTGGTCCAGGAAACTCCTTGCAAACCCAACAGTCTTCCGGCACATGGAATTCTTGATTCCCTTGATACGTCAGACTTTGATATCTGCATAGAGTGTATCAAGGGGAAGACTACTAACAAAAGGAATAAGGGGGCTAGCTGTTGTAGTGATGTTTTGGAGCTAATACATACGGATATTTGTGGATCATTCCCTAAGACATCTTAGAATGGACACACATATTTTATTAGCTTCATAGACGACTATTCTAGATTTGGCTATCTGTACCTTATTCATGAGAAATCACAATATTTGGATATGTTTAAAATTTTCAAAGCCGAAGTTAAACTTCAACTAGATATGAAAATTAAAGCTGTCCGATCTGACTGTGGAGGTGAATATTATGATCGATATGATGGATCAGGTGAACAATGTCCAAGACCTTTTGCGAATTACCTTATTGAGTGTGAAATTGTGCCTCAGTATACCATGTCAGGTACACCCAGTCAGAATGGTGTAGCTGAGCTTTGCAATCGAACCCTAAAAGACATGGTAAGAAGTATGATGACTTTCACTTTTCTACCAGAGTCTTTGTGGGGTGAAGCACTCAAGACTGCAGTTTACCTACTCAATAGAGTACCTAGTAAGGCAGTAATT
Source organism: Zingiber zerumbet (assembly GCA_037833815.1). Lineage (NCBI taxonomy): Eukaryota > Viridiplantae > Streptophyta > Magnoliopsida > Zingiberales > Zingiberaceae > Zingiber > Zingiber zerumbet. The sequence continues at coordinate 7,887 of JBBMJZ010032709.1, forward strand.
AAAATCTCATTTGAGGTGCGGACGGGTAGAAAACCTAACATTAGGCACATCTGGGGTTGTCCAGTTAAAGCTAAGCCTTACAAACCTAATGAAAGGAAACTTGACTAAAAAACAGTTAGCTGTAATTTTATAAGTTATTCTGAGAAGTCAAGAGAGTATAAATTTTTTGATCTCTCTAATAGATCATTTTTTTAAACAGAAAATGCCAAGTTTATTGATGACAGTGGGAGTAATAAAATCAGGAAAGCATCTTTTGAGGAAAGCATTTGCGATCCTCCTGTGGTTAATATTAGTGTGATCAGTAGCGGTATGGTTATCATACCGCACATTATGGGTATCACACATCCAGTGAGTGTAGTGAACCAATATATTCCCATGACATTTCTAATACAATTGGAGAAACCTGCCATTGAAATTGAAGTATTGCCTCATATTGATGAGCAAGTACTTCAACCACCTCAAACACAAGTACTTTTAAGGCGATCCATAAGAGAACGAAGAACCATGAATTCTCGTCATTATGTTTATCTTCAAGAGTATGATTTTGACATAGGGTTGGAGAGTGATCCTATATCTTTCCAAGAAGTCAAACAATGTTCTAACCCTGAAAGGTGGATTAACACCATGCAAGAAGAGTTGAAGTCTGTGACGAATAATGACATTTGAGAACTTGTTGAATTGCCTGAAGGAAAGAAACCCGTTGGCTGTAAATGGATATTTAAAACCAAGCGGGATTCAAGGGGCAATGTGGAAAACTATAAACCTCGTCTTGTTGCCAAAGGATTTACTCAGAAAGAATACATTGATTACAAGGAGACTTTCTCACCTGTGTCGACGAAAGACTCTCTTAGGGTAATCATGGCACTTGTAACTCATTATGATTTAGAGCTACATCAAATGGACGTAAAAACTGCATTCCTCAATGGAGACATGGAGGAGTCTATATATATAGTGCAACCAAAGAGCTTTGAGTCTAAAGACTCAAAGCACCTAGTATGTAGATTAAAGAAGTCTATTTATGGTTTAAAACAGACATCCCGTCAGTGGTACCTGAAATTTGATCAAGTGGTTACCTCATTTGGATTTAAAGAGAACCCCGTTGATTAGTGCATATATGTCAAGTTCAATGGGAGCAAGTTTGTTATACTTGTTTTATATGTAGAAGATATATTGCTTGCAAGCAATAATAAGAATCTGCTGCTTCAAACTAAATCATTTTTATCTAGTAATTTTGAAATGAAAGATCTTGGCGAAACATCCTTTGTTTTAGGTATACAGATCTATCGTGATCGTTCAAGAGGTACTCTTGGACTTTCACAACAGGCCTATATTAAAAAGGTGCTTATAAGATATGGTATGCAGAACTGTACACCCAGTGACACACTTGTGTCAAGAGGTGACAAGTTCAGCTTGCAGCAGTGTCCACGGCTTGAACTTAAAATAAAGGAGATGGAGCAATTCCCATATGCGTTAGCAGTGGGAAGTCTCATATATGCACAAGTTTGTACTCAACCAGATATAACATTTATAGTAGGGATGTTAGGCAGATATGTCAGTAACTCAAGACCGTCACACTGGAAAGCGGTAAAGAGAGTGATGCAGTATTTGCAAAGAACTAAAGAACATATGCTCATGTATCGGAGATCAGATCATTTGGAGGTGATTGGATATTCAGACTCCGATTTTGCTGGATGCTTGAATAGCAAAAGATCTACTTCAGGCTATATTTTCATGCTTGCTGGAGGAGCTATATCTTGGAAGAGTGTCAAGCAGATGCTAGTAGTCACTTCTACTATGGAGGCAGAGTTGGTAGCATGCTATGAAGCATCCAATCACGGGATTTGACTGCGGAACTTTATCACAACATCACAGATCGTTGATGGTATTGACAAACCATTGAGGAACTACTATGATAATAAAGTTGCAGAACTTTATGCCAAGAACAACTACAGTTTGTCAAAGTCTAAGCATATCGACATCAAGTTTCTAGCGGTTAAAGAAAGAGTTCAGAGTTGTCATATTATGGTAGAGTGCATCAGCACAAATTCCATGTTGGCTGATCCACTCACCAAAGGCTTGGTGCCTAAGGTGTTTCATGCGCATGTTGTAGATATGAGAGTCCTTATGGAAGAAGAACTCATCTAGTGGGAGTCTGTATTTATTTTATTGCTCAGATAGTAGATCGACCAGTTAAGAAATTACGG
>JBBMJZ010032718.1:0-10090 GCA_037833815.1 Zingiber zerumbet
CTTGGTGTGGAAAGTCTTGGTGAGTGAAGTCGGACAGTTGAAAAGCCCTAGTGAGTGAAGTTAGAAAGATGGAAAAAGTCCTGGTGAGTGAAGTCATGTGAAAGCCCTAGTGAGTGAAGCTGGGCAGATGAGAAAAGTCCTGGTGAGTAAAGTCAGGTGAAAAACCCTAGTGAATGAAGTTAGGCAGATGAGAAAAGTTCTTGTGAGTGAAACCAAGTGAAAAACCCTAGTAGGTAAAGTTAAGCAGTGAGGAAGTCCTTGTGAGTGAAGTCAGGTAGTAGATATCTTAGCGGGTCAAGGTTGATCGACATCTGGTATTCGAAAGTCCAAGTGGGTCAAATTTGACCAAACACTTATCACGAGAAGAAAAGTCAAAGTAGGTCAAAAGATTGACTGGACACTTGGTGATGAAGTCCCAGTAGGTCATGATTGACCAGATGTTGGGCAAGGGAACCCTAAACTTGAATTAAGTAAGCTAGGGTTGGAGTAATTGATTGTTCCTAAGCTAGTTAATTAAGGAATCAATTAGGAAATTCTTACAAGAACATAGTCCTGAATCAATTAGATTTGGCCTAATCGATTGACCAATTGATTATGACATGTTGTCATGAGAACAGAAGGTGGCGGAATCGATTGGTCAATCGATTCCAGCCATGCTAATCGATTAGATCAATCAATTGGGCAGTTTGACGCGAAGATCACAATTGACCAGGTGATCGATTGAGAGGAAATCGCTTGAGTATAGAAGGTTTCCCAATTGATTGGGGAAGACTTTCTCGCGAAGCATAGTATATGCTATGCAGAATCGATTGGGAAGGCTTCCAATCGATTCAGGGTCTCTCGCACAACCATAGAAGCCATCTGGGTCAATTAGCTGATTAATCCAGATGCCCCCAATCGATCAACCAATCGATTGTGATATGATTGTTGACGCAGGAATGCAGATAAAAGATTCGACACTTCAAACAGATAGATAGAACTTCTCCTCTCTGCTTCTTCTCTAATTCTGATCGCCGATTCTTGAAGATTCTTGGAGCAAAGAACTACTGCATTTCCAAGCATCAAGAGTTGTTTCCAAATAAGAAGAGAGCAAACTAGGATTTCATTATTGTAAATCTTATAATATTTCATTTGTATTTACTTCTCTTTTCTTTTTGTTGTATTGGAGTTTTGTATGAGGTTTCTCAACCTCTGGAGTGTTTTTGAGAAAGAGTTCTTTCATAGTGGATGTGTGAGAGAGGAGATCCTTGAATTGGTCACCTCTTCTTGAGGTGGATACCAAGTAAATCCTTATGTTAGCATTGGTGAAGCTTCGCTTCATGTTTTCCGCTGCAAATCATCTTCGACGAGCTGTTTACATAGTCTCAAGATTAAGCTAATTCAAGTTTAGTCAACTTGATCAACTTTGGCCCAGAGAAAAATTGCACAAACAATCTCTCCTCTTTTTGATATTTAATAATACGTTTAAGTTAGGCTAATCTCATAGCCTTAATTTCTTCATGTCAAAATTTGAATGAGGGTTTCACATTCTCCTCCACATTCTCTCTCTTTTTGAATATGGAGAATTTCTTAACTCAAATTAGAAGCTTTAATCATTCTCTTCTAATACTCTTATGAATTTAAAATTCTTGATTCTAGATTTTAAAAAGGTCATTAATATGATTTAATCAAAAATTATTAATGTGCCTATACATAGATTAAAATAATTACTTTGAACGTAAGTAATTAATTGCATTATATTATTTAATGTAATAAAATCTTATCACAATAAATGAGGCCATTTAATTAATTTTAAATTTCCTCCAACAACATTTACATTTCAAATTAATTAAAAAGGATGAAGTGTTATCTAAATTAATTAAAAATAATTAGGTGGAAAAACATATGACAATTTATAGTTGGCTGTTCAACACGTAATTAAAATGCATAATTTGAACTATTTGAAATTTTTTTAGTATGTATAATAGAATAGATTTATTATATGAAATTATATTTATAAATTATGGTTTCTACACTCTAAATAATGTAAATTTACAAAATTATTTTTATGTTACAATTTTATTTATATCACAATTATTTGTCTACATGGCCACTATGCAAATATTATGCATTAATTTAATTAATTAAAACAATTTAATTCTAGCAGTTTTTTCTTAAAACTTTTGTTTAAATATTAGGAAAAATAACTATAGTATTAACATATTAAAATCCAAATTAATTAAAATTGAGATGTAAAAATGAAGAGAAAAAAAAATATCAAGAACTAGTGTAAAAATTATTCACATTTTTCAAATTTGAAAAGATCCTAGTGATTGATATTTTTATGTATTTAAAAAGAGCAAATAAAATTTTGATATATTGGTCTTAAATTTGAAAAATAAGATGTTCATGAATCCATACATGAATTATATAACTCTTATGATTCAAATTTTATCTTACTGAATAATTAAATATAAAACAATTAATAATTTATGTAATGCATAATATAGAAACATTAAATATCTAAATGGTATGTTTTAATTAAAATAGCTCAGTAGAATTTATTCACGAGCAATAAATTGACATAAAAATAACATTTGCATTTATTATGTATTATTTCAAATATTTTAATTAAAATTTCTCTTTAATAAGTAGAAACTTGCAATAAATGAGTTGACCAAAGAAATAATACTCATATTAAGAATAAACAATACTCCTGTACTATCACTAAAGATAAAATGTAATTTTAAAAAATAAAAATAATAAAAGTTGCTACATATTAAACTTTAACTAAAATTACTATAACTTAAAAAATTATTAAAGTTGCTATATATAACCGTTTTGGCCACTAAAATAATATTAAAAAAATATATTAAAGTTGAGTAAGTGTAAATTATTTTACAGCATTACATTTATAATAATATATTATTATTTTATTATCTTACTATTTTATTAAAAATCACTCCTTTTACTAACTAACTTTGATGAAACTTAAAATAAATTTACGTTTATATCATTTTTTCTATTCACAGAGTTCGAGACTCAACTAATACACCTTTTTCTCATCATTAATTTTTTCTGACTGTTTTATATAAAAAAATATAGTTCTCTTTTTAGTTCTATATCTTAGAATTGACAAATACTATGATCAAAAAAGTTTCTATAAATATTTTAGACCGACGATGTTAAAAAAATATATTTTTCTTAATTTTTTTTAAGACTAGTTTATTACAGTATAATATTAAATTAATATTAAATTAAATAATTAATTCTTATATATCAAACACAGAACCATTTTTAGACATTATTATAATTATTCGTATCTGCTACAATAACGATAAAAATAAAAAATATTTTAGAAATAAAACATGCAATCACACCGTCACAGTCCATCCCTTCAATTAAAAAGAGTTCTTTTAATATTTATTTTTTTTACCAAAAAAAAAACAATTCTCCTCTCGTCTGTCCTTCAATCTAAACCAAAACAGAAATCAACAAGATGGTCCTCCTCTCGTCCTTTCTACAACCTGTCGCATTTAACATGATCCTTTCAATCAGTAATAGCAAATGGTCCACCTCTTTTAAGCCCATTCTAGTCGTCATCTAACTTAAAATGTGCACATTTGTTTTCGATATCTGACCGATCAAAGAAACAACGGTTCCGTTGCTTTTCGATGCTTTTGACTAAGCCGGCCGAGAATCGGTTCAGTCGGATGCCCTTCACTGATGAAACAGGAGCTGCTTGATGTCCAATTACTGAATGAACAAAAGAAACACCCATCATTATTAGGCCATCTCAAACCAGTCAGAGATGTTCCTTTGGTTTCTCATTAGTCATTACAACCAAATGCCCACTCTGCCAAATGATACACAAGTGGCCAGACAACTGATTACACCCTTCAATTATATGCAATCTAGATTTCAGTGCCACGCTTGTTTGTGTTGGCCTATTGGACTGTTGCATTAATTAGAGACCTCCAACATCCTCATGGACCTTTGCTGTTGTATTCCTCTAGCCTTCCCTTGCAATGGAGACTTCCCATTGAGAGCCATGAAGTGTTCTTGCTCCCCCTTGGCAGCTCTTCGTGTCGCCGCCTTCATTGTCCTCTTCTTCTCTTTGACAACATGGATAAGATTTTCAAAGGCATCCTCAAGGGAATTCTTACATCACCACCGGTACCGCCATCAAGTAATGAGTGTACCTTCACCACTACCGGTCTCTGGGGATATAGATTCGAGATATGGAGTTGAGAAGCGGCTCGTCCACACAGGACCGAACCCGCTCCACAACTGAAAAAAACTGAAGCTGACACCAGCTTGTGGATAGTTAGCTCCTGATTCATCTGTTCTTGCATGCAGAGTGGGTTTGGTAGGCAATTCATCCTCTCTTGTTCTTTCTTTCTGAGATTCTCGATGTGTGTCCTTGGCATTTCAATGTCTTCTTCCTGTGAAAGAAACTACAATGGAGGTTGTAAGCTTCAAGTACAGTTGTCAACTTTTTTTAACCATTACTTATGCTGCTACTGCTTTGAGGGTTGATGATGTCTCTTGGTTTCTGGTAACCTAGTTGGCATTATTACTTTTTATCATGGAATTATGTTTTCGAGAGCTTTTCATGAAGAGATCCAGAGCTAACCGATTAAGATCCATCAAATGAAAACAAATTAATTCAGAGATAGGATGAAACGATAAGATTATGAATTCAACAAGGAAGATACAAGTTATTAGATAAACACCTAAAGGTAATGCAAAAGACAATGTTAACATTGCAACTAAGCACTAAGTTTCTTTAAAAAGAACAAAACAATGTAATAAAGCAAGTGTAAGGAACGGTATAGCTTTTCAAGTGTGAGAAAATAAATTTTTTACCGACATAGGTGTTATAAAAGATATGAGTTCATATAAAGATGAAATTTGCCATAGATACTCTTCTTTCAGCCTACTGATGAACAAATTTTAGGAGCTTATTTGATTGCATGCACCGAGCACCTAAAGTTCAAAAATCTAATATCATGCATGATACATGGTGACAATTTACCTTCTGTAAATTCATATATTTCTTCCACCCTGAATGCATCTGGTCAACTGCAATAAATTCATGAAGTACCTGCTAAGTTGTATAAAGCTGCAATTATTTATTTTAAGCACCCACTTGTCCTTCCTCCCACTCATTCTTCTACTTGCTTCACTTTCATGTAACATAATAATTGACAGACAACACAAACCCCTCTATGGACATCCAATTCTAGTAACTCCAGAAGCAATGCCAATCTGCATCTCTTTGCAGCTCCAGCAAGTGCGGAGAAGAGCACTCCGAGCCATGAGCCATTACCCCCTTCCTGCAGTAGTATTGGTGGCCATTCTACTAATGATCCAGCTTGACCAAGAAAATGAATGTTGCAAGAATCATCTAAGAACACAAATTTCAGTTGGAAACACCTGTTTCAGTGACTTATGAAGGGACTATTATGTTGCAGGCAGCGAGGAGTTTAACACAGAACCAACCTTATACTTAGCATTTAGCAAAGGCTGCAGATTAAACATCACATATCTTAGATCATATGTAAATCAGCCTCACTAATCTAGCTCCAAAATTGTTTATGGATAGTCTCCAGTACCTAATATATTTCTTTCATCAATAGTCTAGCCCAAAAATTGCTCATGAATTGTCTCCAGCACTGAATGTATTTCTTTTATCTCTGGATGCATCTGCTCACCTGCAATAAATTCATGAACATGCCCACCAGCCTGTATAGAGCTGCAGCCAGGCAATTTAACTATTCCTCTGTCCTTCATGCATTTCCTTATTCTCCTTGCTTCTTCACCATCTTTCCCTAATGTCTCATGGATATTTGACAGAAGAACATAACCACTACTACGGACTTCCGACTCTAGGAGATGCCTTGCTGCAACTTCAGCACATCGTGTGTCACCATGATTCCAGCAAGCACTCAGTAGTGCTCTCCATGCGATTGCCTTGTCTGCAGGACTAACATCCCCGGACATCCTTCCAATGATTTCTTGAGCCTCCTTGAAATACCCAGCTCGGCCAAGAGAGTCTACCATGCACACATAGTGTTCACTTTTGGGCTCAATTCCATAGCTGTTCATGCTGTTGAAAGCTTGTAAGCCTTCTTCCACTAGTCTTGAATGACTGCAAGCTGTCAATATGGCAATATATGTCGCATCATCTGGTCTCACCTGTTCTTTCATCATGCAAGCAAACAGTTTAAGTGCATCCTCTCCATGGCCATGAATTGCTAGTCCAAGAATCATCACGTTCCAACAAACAGTATCCTTTAATGTCATTGCATCAAATAGTTTCTTAGCCAAATTCAAATTCCCACACTTTAGATACATATCCATCAGTGCAGTGCACAATTTGATGCTCATTTTCAATCCGGATCGATTCATATACTGATGAATCCATATGCCAATATCCAGTGCTCCAATCTGAGCGGAAGCAGAGAGTGCGGCCACTAAAACTCCTTCATCAGGCTCCAAGCCTGCTGCCTGCATTAGACGAAACATAGACAGACCTTCTTTGAAACAGTTATTCTGCACATAGGCAGAAATGATAGCCCCCCAAATCCCATGATCCTTAAGTGGAGATTCGTCGAACAGCAACCGGGCATTCTCGACGTCCCCCAGCTGACCATAGCCAGAAATCATGACAGTCCAAGACACGGCATCTCGTCGGGGAATTCCATCAAACACCTGTCTGGCAGAAACGGCATCGCCACCGCAAGCGAAGCACACCAGAGCGAGCGTGTTGCAGACGAAGGTGTCAGCGAAAAATCCAAGCTTTATGGTGTGGGCGTGGACCTGAGCGCCGGCTACGGCGTCCTTCAAGCCGGCGCACGCTTTGAGGACGTAAGGGAGGGTGTAGTTGTCCGGGGAGAGGCCGTCGCGCAGCAATCGGCGGTAGATGTGGAAGGGCTCGGCGTAGTGTTGGCGGAGGAGGAGGGCCTTGATCATGGTATTGCAGATGCAGAGAGTCGGTGCGGGGGCGTGGCGGAAGAGGAGGCGGGAGTGGCGGAGGCATCCGCGGACGGGGTGGGAGCAGAAGGCCAGGAGGCGGCTGACGGCGAAAGGGTGGGCGGCGATGCCGGCGGCGGCGAGCTGGGCTTGGGTTTGCTTCAAGTGTCGCATGCTCTGGCATTTCTCTAGAAGAAGGAGGAGGCGGCGATTTCTGCTCGCCATGGAATGCTGGCTCGAGTTCGCTCATGCTTCCTTCGATTGAATGCAAATTCCAATCTCTACTTTGCGGTAGCAACACAGCGTCTGCTTCTTTGGTGAGTTTTAATAATAATAATAATAAAAAAACTTTAATAATATTTGATCAATTTTGACTAAATTGAATTATTTTTTAAATAAATTAAATCATTTTAATTAATATTAAACAATTTTAACTCCTTTAATATATTTTTGGCTATTATTAAATAATTTTAACTAAAATTACTATAAACTATTAAGAATAAAAATATTTTAAAATATAAATTGTCCATTTAATATCTTAAAATAAAGTGCGCTTTTAATAGTAATAAAAATAAATTTCAGGTTACCTTCTAATTTATCCCCCCAAGTAGGATGACAATGAGACACAAACAGGGACGGGGCAGATTTGCCATAAATTATAGCCCTGTCCTCGTCTTCAATTTTATTTAATCTAAAAATCCTCCTCTCTAGTCCAGCAGGGTTAAATCCCCATTCCTCGTCTTCAAATGACCATTGACTTAATAAAAAAAAGTTTCAATTTTCAACTCGTATTAATAAAAAAAAATTATTATTATTATTATCGAAACAGATTTAGAAATGAGGATAACATCTGTATACCTATCCTCGTTCAATTTACGGGGATTTGAAAAATCCTTGAATCTAAAAAAAAACTCTTCGGACTTGCCCCTGTTTTGGATTTTTTTCATGGGTCCTAAATATGTGAAAAAAATTGACATCCCTATCCGTAACTCCTTCATTCCTGATTTATTCTGGTGACCGATAAAAAATTTCAATTGGATCGAATCGATCATCTCTAAAATTAATTGGCGTAAACTACACACTTAGTGTCAACTAAAAAATAAGCTCTAAATCAAAACTACAAATGCCATTAGTCTCTACTAAGGATATAAACGAACCGAATTAAGTCGAATACGTAGAAAAATATAAAGCTTGAATTTGGCTCTATATATTTGAGTTTAAGCTCGATTCGAAGTTCAAAAAATTTAAAATTTTTTATTCGAGTTTGACTCGAAAGATTCGAATAAATTCGTAAACTATTCGAATTATTACTAGAAAATAGGTACTCGAAAGACTCAAAATTTTATTTATTTAATATATATTTAACTTATATTAATAAAATATTAAGGCTCGCGAGTGATTTGTAAACTATCGAACAATATAATTTAGGCTTAAGTTCAGTTCGAAAAAAAAAATTCAAGCATGTTTAAATTCAGCTCAAATTCAATAAATTTAAATATAAATCAAATATTTTTTAAACTTACTAAAAAAATATTTTTTTTAGCCGGCTCAATTTAATTGCACCCCTACTCACTATCAGCGAAAATGATTAAGTTTTTTTTTCTCTTGGATTGATTTTATATGGAATAATATGCGTAAAGACTCGTTGGTAGTTACCTCGGTAAAACCTTGATAATAGTAAAATAGACGAGTCTGTCTTTTCTCAAAGGACGAGTCTTTGCAATTGACATCACTGTAACTATCGCATTAAACTTACATATAGGACCCTCAAGTCTTCGGCTGACAATGGGACATTTGGGCATTTTGGCTTGGACTTTGGAGTTCTAATTAGCTTCCGAATACTTGGGTCCTCAATGTTCTAACACTTAGGCGGCGGGCCGCTCGAGTTCACGGATGCTTGATGTAGCACATGAGTAAGCTAAATTCAATTAAACTGGGCTTAATCTTCATAAGTTAAGTTTATATTTATCAATATACATATAACTAATTATTATTAAAATAGTTAAATCTAATTAAATGATCTAATACTTCTATGCATATAAAGAGAATTTGAATTAAATAAATATAGATTTAATATGTTGATCCAATAATCTAATTTATTAATATTGATAGATTATTAATGATAGATGAACTTCAAGGTGGATAGTCCTTATAGTATGTACTTGGTATATAAAGGAAGAGACTCATGAATTAGGATAGGTTCTAGAGTTTTCTTCAACCTCCTTTCTTCTCCATTGAGAAAGAACTAAGAATTGTCGCCACCCACTCCTGTAGAAGACTATTTCGCACTAGCAGGAATACCGGTGACAAGTAAAAAGTGATAGCTTTGCGATGGATTCAGGTCTGCTTGTACTAGCTATTGTTTCAATTTTCTATTGTGCTTTAGAGATTAATTGTAGTAAGATCATGTTGTAGATGCATCCTTTAATTCATGTATGATGTATTATAATTCTAACAATTGATATCAGAACTTAGAATTGACTTATTTGTAAAAAGTGTTATATACATTTTGGCACATATATATTAATTTTTGTATTTGATTTCATATGGATGAGTGAAATTGATATGTATTTGTTGAATGTAGGATGGATAGATTAGGACTTAACCTATGAATTGAGTTTTTCACATTATCCGCGAAGAACAAGATTGACAATGCAATTTTAGGGCTGAAAATCGTATTTAAAAATCAGATTCTTCTGATATCAATCGATTGAGGAGCTGCGAATTTGCGAACATAGGCTTTTTGAATTGATCAGCCAATCGATTGGTGTTTACCAATTGATTGGCGTAAGACCCAATCGATTGGGATGCTCAAGTTCGCAAACAGAGGGGTCCGTAATCGATCAGTTGATCGATTGACGTTTACCAATTGATCAACATGAAGACTCAATCGATTGGGATTACCCAATTGCGATGAAGGTCTCAAATCGATTGAGTAGTCGATTAGAGTTCCTCAATCAATCATGTAATCGATTTTGGAATTGTTGGAAGTCCACATAAGGCTCCCGAATGGATCGGCTGATCAATTGTTGTTCACCAATCGATCAGCCAATCGATTGAAGTTCATAAAGAAGTCCACAGAGAGCTTCTAAATCGATCGATTAATCAATTAGGATTTACCAATCAATTGACT
>JBBMJZ010032725.1:0-10089 GCA_037833815.1 Zingiber zerumbet
AAGAAAATGATTTCTAAATTAGGACTTCATTATGAAAAAATACATGCATGTCCAAATGATTGCATGATTTATTGGGGAGAAAATGAGAAGGAACAGACTTGCAAAGTGTGTAACCTTTCAAGATGGAAAAACTTACAGAAACAACCCAAGAGGTCACGTAACGGTGGAAAAAAGCATCTTTTAGTGAAAACTCCAGCCAAGGTGTTTTGGTATTTTCCATTAAAACCAAGATTGCAGCGACTATTCATGTCATCTAAGATGTCTGAAAGTATGCAATGGCATTTTAAGGGGCGAGTTGAGGATGGAAATCTAAGACATCCAGCCGATTCACCAGCATGGAAGGCATTTGATGAACGACATCATGAATTTGCATCTGATCCTAGAAATGTACGTTTGGGGCTCGCTACAGATGGGTTTAATCCATTTAAAAATCAAAGTACTTCACATAGTACTTGGCCTATTATTCTGATGCCTTACAATTTGCCGCCTTGGGAATCCATGAAATCTCATTCTATTATTCTATCTACCTTAATTCCTGGTCCAAAAGCACCAGGAAATGACATTGATGTTTACTTGTGTCCCTTATTGACTGAATTGAAAGACTTGTGGGAAAATGGGATCGCAACTTATGATGCATGCAAGAAAGAAATGTTTCAAATGCGGGCAGCTTTACTCTGGACCATTAGTGACTTTCCTGGTTTAGGATGTTTATCTGGATGGAACACATATGCCAAGAATGCATGTCCAACATGTGCTGATAAGACAGATGCATTATACTTAAAGCATGGAAAGAAATGGTCATATAGAGGGCATCGTCGGTTCTTACCCCCAGAAGCAGAAATTCGAACAATGGCAAGTTATGGCAAGCCAGAGCGACGTGAATTAGATTTGAAGCCATTGTCTGGAACTGAAGTTCTACAAATGACCCAAAACATAAATATGTTTTATGGTAAGAGTAATGCATCAAAACCATCTGCACGAGTAAAAACAGGGTCGATCGAACAAATGTGGAGAAAAAAAAGCATATTTTTTAGTTTACAGTACTGGGAATTTAATTTGATCAGACATAATCTGGATCCTATGCACATTGAGAAAAATGTTTGCGATAATATTCTTGGGACACTTTTGGATGATTCCAACAAGAGCAAAGATAATGCAGCCGCACGTAGAGACTTGAAAATTTTAGGCATTATGAAGCAATTATGGCCACAGACTCAAGAAGATGGTATAGAATATTTGCCAGCCGCATGTTATTGTATGAACAAAGCTGAAAAAAAAATATTTTGTTCAATCTTGAAAGATATTCGTGTCCCTGATAGTATGTCATCTGACATTTCAAAGTGTGTAGATGTTGGACGTAGTAAGATTATGGGTCTAAAAAGTCATGATTGCCATGTCATAATGGAACAATTTCTTCCAATTGCTCTTCGTCGTGTGTTGTCTAGGAAGGTAATTGCACCACTTATTATTTTGTGTGAATATTTTAAGACAGTGTGTGCAAAGTCCTTACGAGAAGATGAATTACAAAAGGCTGAAGAAGGGGTTGTGTTGGCATTATGTCAGCTGGAAAGAATTTTTCCACCATCTTTTTTTACAGTTATGGTGCACTTAGTGGTTCATTTAGCATATGAGGCAAGAGTAGCCGGGCCTGTACACTATCGGTGGATGTATCCAATAGAAAGATATTTAGGGAAGCTTAAAAATTTTGTTAGAAATAAAGCTCGTCCAGAAGCTAACATTGCAGAAGCATATTTGGCAGATGAATGTGTTGTATTTTGTTCTCGTTATTTGGAGGGTATGAACTCGCTATACAATCATGGAACACGACATAAAGAGGCACCAAGTGTTGAATTTCCTTCACTGCCAATGTTTCCACATATGGGACGACCTACGAAAGGGCGCCAAGTAGTTACATTGGACCATAAAGCTCTGAATCAAGCTCATAGATATATCCTTTCTAATTGTGCAGCACTACAACCATATCGTGAGTAAGTATTATTTTTAGAATTTTAATTTCATTTTATTGTTTCTTGAATAATGAAATTTACTAATTATTAATGTTATCACTAAACAGAGAACTTAAAACTGAATTGAAGAGAAGACTTCGGTATAGTCGTCGTCCAAATGATAATGAGTTGGATGATATGGTTAGAATGCAATTTGCAGAATGGTTTGCCAGATGGGTACGTTTCACATTGTAAATAATTATTAAATGGCACGATGATAGATGTTAGATATGTTATATTTTAAAATGGTTATATCTTAACCAAGTTGCAACTTTAATACATTACAGGTTGATCGAACAAATGATCGAATTGATGACCTAGATCTAAGGGTGCTTTCTCGCGGCCCAAATCCTGTAGCATTTAGTTACCATGGGTTCAATATAAATGGTTTTGCATTTCGTACAGTGGAATCTGAAAGAAATAAAAAAGTGCAAAACAGTGGTGTCATGGTGCAGTCAATACATGATAATGATGATCATGAGTCAAATTATTATGGACGATTAACTGATGTTATCTCACTTGAATATGGAGGTCTTGGAAGAATTTTTCTTTTCCGCTGTGATTGGGTTAATATTACTACTGGAATGAAAGTTGATCCATTAGGATTTACAATGGTGAACTTTTCATGTTTGATACATACAGGAGAACGTGAAGAACATGAACCTTTTATTTTGGCTTCACAAGCTCAAATGGTTTATTATGTTCGTGATCCCAAAGAAGATGAGTGGTATTGTGTCATTCGTCACACACCAAGAGACACATACAACATGGGTGAAGAAGATGATATTGATACAATGCAGTTTACTCCTAACAACTTTTCTAATATGCAATCACTGTTAGGCGATGTAAATAGAGTTGATGTTGATTTAATTAGAACTGATGTGAGGGGTTCAATAGTAGATGATATACCTAATGTGAACAATGAAAGTGTTGATGAGCATTCTGATTAACTTTTGATATTTTCTCTAATTTTATTGTTTAATTTAGTTGATATTGTATTAGTTATTTTTGTTTCATTAAAATATGCTTGTCTAAAGTATTGCAATGTTTATTGCTGCCGCTGGTTATCAAACATGGAAAAACTAATATGGGCTTTGATGTTTTAGGATTTAAGATCTCATTTCTGTAAACTTTTTATTCATATTATGTTGTTTCAAGTGTCTATTTGGGATGTAATCTGGTTAATATCACTCAATGCAAACTAAACACTATATTCTATTTCAATTTTTGTTATTTTTAAATTGGGTATAAGATACGTTTTTGGTACTATGTGAAGGAAGATGATAAGTTTTCTTCTATTTTTTGTGCATTATGTTATGGTGTAGGAAATTTTTTATGTTTTATTTTTTGGGTAATTTTATACACTTTGATTGTTTATGGTGTAGAAAATTTGATTGTCATTTTTATTGTATGATAATAAGTAAGAAATAACTGGAATATGTTTTTTGCTTAACTAAATTTTCTATATTTAAGAATTAGCTAGAAATTTGTTGTATATATGATTCTTAATTGTTTACTGGTGAGTTACTCCTGGATTTCAAACTATACCTTATCAATCACCATTGAATGACATTGAGATATGGAATATTAATGTAAATTGTTGATTTATCTATTGTTTAATGTTTGTATCTGCCAACATTGTTGTCTTAATGATAATTTAATTGTCCTTTTACTTATTTATTGACTATTTTGTATTGGCTTTTGTTCTATATTTATAACAATAACTTCATGCAATTTTTTAGCATTATTTTCAGGATATTACTAACAATGGTGAATAAAAGAAAGCAAAAGTTGATTCAAAATATCAGAGGACAATCTAAGGGACAAGAATTGAGAGACAATGATCTTCAAGCTGAACATGAATCACATGATACAACATCAAATTCACTATTGGATACACAAAATGGTGCACTGGAACTAGATCAAAACGAGGAGTTTACTGAGGAGATGCTTATGTCTCAAAGGAAACAAAATAGACGTGGGAGGACAGTGATGAGGGATGTGCATGCATTAGATCCTGATGACGTACTTGTAGTGCAATTTAATGAAAGAGGTCAGCCTTATGGGGATATGCAACCAGTTCTTGCCAATTTTGTGGGTACTATCGCTAGAAATGGGAACTTGTTGCCCCTTAGTTTTCTTGATTGGAGAAAGATGCCCAAAAAACGCTTGAATGATGCATGGAGAAAAGTGGCGGTAAGTTGTTAAGTGTTTAATTCCAAATTTAAATTTAATACCTTCATATTATTTATTAATATTTATAGGCACGTTTTGATATTCCTGATCGCCATCGAGATGTTATTATGCAAATGATGGGGGCAGCATGGAGGCGATGGAGGACTGAAATCAAAGCTAAGTCTTATGATCCGAATACTCCATTGGATGAGCTTGTTTCCATTCGTCCAGTTCCTCAAAAGTTGACTCCTGAAGTTTGGGAAGCATTGTGCCATTACTGGAACACTAATGAGGTAGTAAATATATTATTTTTTTTTATATATGACTAGTGTAAGTTAAATGCAATTTTTTTTTAGAAAATTTCAAAAATTAATCAAGAAAATGCGAAGAAAAAAAGAGGGAGTCATGCACTGGGTCGTACAAATATTCCATCCTTGGAGCATAAATTTGTAAGTATCAAATAGTGTGGTCTTTATGTATATTTAGTTAGAAGGTTTTCTCATTAAAATCCTTCCAATGCCTTTCAGAATTCATCTTTTTGAATATTCATTACTGATAAAAATCCACAATATTTGTTAATGTTACTTGACACTTGATCTGAAAATGATTTTTCCATAAGTAGTTTCAGGAAAAGGGGAGAAAACCTACTCGCATTGAGATAATAAAAATAAGTCGTCGAAGTAGAAAGAGAGGAGATGCTCCTCTTGATGATGAAGTGATCCGAGTTGAGGTAGTAATTTCTTTTAATTTTTCATGTTTATTTCTTAGTATTCTTCGCATTTTATCAAATATTTTTTTTGATAGACTTTACTAGATGAAGCTGTGCGGCGTCGACTTCAAGACAAGCCTGAGGGAACTCAACCTACAGAAGTTCATGAGGATGCATTTCGGTTATAATTTCTTAACATTTTTTATTTATTTATGGCGGTTAAAGTTATTACAATTATACAATATTAAGTATATTTTTTGTGTAGTGATGTTTTTGGACCCGAACATTCTGGCCGAGTTCGATGTTTAGGGGCTGGTGCACTTCCTAGCCAAGTTTTCCCTGAGTTGTGTAAGCGCACAATCTATACACCAAGTTATCACTCTAATTCAAATATGACAGCTGAATTCAAGGAAATGCAAGAAAAAATAAAAGAAATGGAGGCACGGGAAGTACAGAGGAAGATAGAAACAGAGCAAATGATAAAGCAAATGCATGACCAACAACTTCAAAATTTTGCACATATTATGCAGAGTATGATATCCGGAGTTGCTGGGGGATCTCGTGGCCCAGAATTATTACCGGCACAGGTAATAAAAATATTTAATATTTATTAGTAACAATTTAACCATTCAAAAATATATAAATACATGCATCATTTTAACTAATATCTTTTTTTTTAATAGATGGCAGCTATAATGGCAGAGATTATGCAACGAAATATAGATGCTCCACCAAATGCAAAAGGAAATGATCATACACCTCCACCACCAACAGATCGATCTAATAATTAGATAAACTTTTTAGAGAAAAGTTTCTTTAGATTATGTTGCCACTTGTTAGTGCTATTGTGTTGTGGTGTTTTGGGGTATGCACATTTTTGTAAAAGAATTTCGTACTTGTTACTGATATGGTGGTGTTTTGGGCGTTTTGTGAATTGAAAGATTTAATATGAATGTTTTGTTGGTTAATCTATTGGTATTTTAATTTTTTTTGTTGAATGTTTTGTATTGATTATTAAAAATTAGGAATTTAAAAGATTTTGTAAACAAATATTTGAAAAATGGAATGATTATAGGAGCTTCAGTGGGGTCGATCATTTGAAACAGGGCTGGTTTTAAACTGTTGCTAATACACTTATTAGAAGCGGTAAATAACCGATCCAATTAAATAAATTTAGAAGCGGCTTAATAACCGCTCCTAAAACGGTACGCAGGAGTGGTTACAAACTGCTGCTGACTTACTTTTGGAGCGGTTACAAACCACTCCACTATTTAACTTTAGAATCGGTTTAATATCCGCTTCTGCTACATACCAACAGAAATGGTCATTAATCGCATTTGTAGTAGTTAACAAGTGCGGTTAGCAGCCGCATCAAATCACATTTGGATAGGTTAAGGACCGCTGGTATTACAACCCATTAAGGCGGTTAATAACCGCTTCTATAGAGACATTAGCAACGGTTGTTCTGTTTTCACCACCGGTTGCTATAGCCAATGCCATTGATGCTAGGAGCGCAAGCTGTTAGATCGGTGAAGTAACCGATTCAAAAGCTTTAGGATCGGTTGAAAACCACTTCTATATATTGTTAAAACCGCACCTAAAGACCTATTTTTTTTGTAGCGCGAAATTCCAGTAGGCTAGGTCCAATAGTGAGTTTTAAGGCTACGTCGTGTGATTGGAAATTGCTAATAGTAGTGTAATATAGCTTTAACCTCTAACTAAGTTGTCACTCAAAAATAAAATGGTGGTGCTTGGTGTTGTTGTACATTTAATAATGTTCATGTAAAGAAATCCAATAGATGCACATGTTCCATACCAACTGGCACGGAGTAAGAGCTTCATTTGTATTGGTTAAAACTAAGTTTTGTGAGGATCGGGCGCCGGATTGAAGGGGGTTTGGATAGACGGCGCCTCCAAATTGATCGCTTCCTACACTTGTTAGCTTGCACAATGGAATACAAATAAAACAAACAAGCTAAAGATTAAATACAAGAAATGCAAACCAAGGTACACGATCATTTAACGTGGTTCGGAGATAAAGCTCCTATTCCACGGCTGTCCGTAAGGTGGACGATCCCTATCCGTCAGCGGATGACTCCCCGGAAGACCTCCGGCTAGCTCACGTAGCTCCTTATGGGTGGAGAAACCTCACTACAACTCTCACCAAGGACTCTTGAGAAGCTAGGGCACTGTAGACTACTAATAGGGGTTAACCACCTCTATTTCGTAAACCTCAACTAAGCTCCCAAGGCTTGGTTATATAGGCCACGGGTTGGAAAATCTCGCCTACCAGTCGACTGCCAAAACATGCAGTCGACTGCCCTCCGTGGAAATTCGACAGTTACATTCCAACGGCTCGATACCAGTCGACTACTCCACACTGGTCGAGCGAACAGAAACATTTTGTTCTCTCCCAGTCGACTGATAAAACATGCAGTCAACTGGTACCGAGTACATTCTCTCACAGCACTCTGACTCTCACCCTTACGACTCATTTGACGCTTCCTTTGCAGCCTTGACCTCTTGCCTTCAAGCCTACTTTCTTCTTTGGCTCTCGTCCCTCGGATGCATACAAGCCCGCAGCTCGTCCCCAATGCCATCCTTCGCGTATGCCTCGAAGTCGCTTCCCTCGGCCCTTATCCTCGCTACCTTATCCACAGTCCCTCGAATGCATACAAGCCTGCGGCTCATCCCCAATGCCATCCTTCACCGGACCTGAAGCCGTCAACCTGAGTCTCATGTGTATCCTGTAGTCCTGCACAACTTAAGTATACATATCAAATAACAAGGGTGAACCTAACTTAAACCCTTTGCCCAAAACACCAAAACACATAGCCCCACGGACCATTGGGATTGCTCCAACAATGTCGGTCGTGTATTAAAAGTACCTTCTGTTGAATGTATCTTGGCCGGTCATAAAGTCGGTCATGTATTAAGAGTACCTTCTGTTGAATGTATCTCATTCGGTCATAAAGTCGATCGTGTATTAAGAGTTTCTTCTATTGAATGTATCTCAGATCTTTGCCTGCTTAAGCATATATATAGAATATTATGTTTAATTGACCCTTATTTTGCTGATCATATTTTAGAGTCCTGACCGGGTTAAGCCTCTTTAAGTCCGACCGACCTTTTCTGACCAGGCGAATACCTTAGACCTAGTATCTTGTGTTCGGTCGGTCTTCATCCGACCTTTCGTATGATACAGACTTGATAAGGCTAGATGCCTTTAGGTCTGGCCGGGCGTATGTCCACCTGGGCACACATATAGAAGCTTGTATTTAGTCGACCTTCACACGACCATTCATATATTAAAGGCTCGAAAAGGCTAAATGCCTTTAGGCCCAACCAGACTTATATCCGTCCGAGCATATACATAGAAGCCTTCATTTGGTCGGCCTGATCATATGTTATAGACTAAATAAGGATAAATGCCTTTAGGTCGGGTCAGACTTATATTCGTTTGGGCATATGCATGGAAGCCTTCATTCGACCGTCCTGATCATATGTCATAGACTAAATAAGGCTAAATACCTTTAGTCCCGGTCGAACTTATATCCGTTAGGGCATATGCATGGAAGCCTTCATTCGGTTGGTCTTTGGCTTACTGATCATATGTCATAGACTAAATAAGGCTAAATGACTTTAGGCTCGGCCAGACTTATATCCGTCTGAGCATATGCATGGAAGCCTTCATTTGGTCATCCTTTGCCTTACTGATCATATGTCATAGACTAAATAAGGCTAAATACCTTTAGGCCTGTCCAGATTTATATCCGTCCGAGCATATGCATGGAAACCTTAATTCGGTCGGCCTTTGCCTTATTGATCATATGTCATAGACTAAATAAGGCTAAATACCTTTAGGCATGGCGGATATAACTAAATTCCTTTAGGCCAGGCCAGATTTATATTCATTCAGGCATATGAATGGAAACCTTCATTCTGTTGGCTTTTGCCTTACTGATCATATGTCATAGATTAAATAAGGCTAAATACCTTTAGGTTCGGTCAGATTTATATCCATCTGGACATATGCATGGAAGCCTTCATTTGGTCAGCTTTTGCCTGACCATTTACATATTGAAGGCTTGATATAGTTAAGCTCCTCTAGGCCCGGCCGATACCTTTCGCCTGGGCATATACAGAGAAACTTATATTTGATCGACTATCTCCTGGCCAATCGTATGCTATATCTTAGATAAGGCTAAGTATCTTGGCGCCCTGCTGGTCCTTCCCATTCGGGTATACACATAACCTTATGCTCGACGGGTCTAGACATCACCAACTCTTCTTGGCTTTAACTGCCATGTCACCCGAAGGACTCACTCATCATAACTTGTATCAGCCATCATCCTCCACAAGTATACGGATGACATAAAGTGCCAAGTGTTCCTCACTACACTCTCTAGCTCGGCACAGAGATGGTTCAATCTACTCTTGGCCGAATTCATATGTTACTTCAAGGATTTCCGTAAGGCTTTCCTTCATCACTTCCCGAGCAGTCGCCATTACCACAAAACTACGTTGAGCATATTCTCACTCAAACAGGGGCCCAAGGAAATATTGACAATCTACATCAAAAAATTCAACCAGGTAGCTATGAATGTTCTCTCGGCCACCCTAGAGATTATGTGGTGAGCGCCTTTTCACAAGGGTTCACAGATAGTGAGTTCTTCCGATCACTCATAAAGAAGCCCCCAAGGGACTTCAATCATTTACTTGGATGACTGACTACGTATATCAATGTAGAAGAAGCTCAATCTGTTGGAACCCCAAGGTTATTTTGGTGTGATCAACAAGTTAAGTTAGGTCCTGTGTGTTTTTAACCTTGCGTCTAAGTGTGCAGGAGCTTAGGAGCATAGGTACTCGAGCGGAAGACACAACTAGCGAGAAGGACGGCGCGTGGTGCGTCCGAGGGACGAGGTGCTGCTGAAGAGTACACCGGCGGACGAGAAGGAAGCGTGCGATGGTTCCGAGGGACGAGGAGCCGGAGCGAAAGATTGCTCGGGGAGCAAGAGACGCAGCTAGCGAGAAGGTTAGCACGGGGTGCGACCGAGGGATGAGGATGCTGGCAGATGAGAAGGCAGCACATGATGATTCTGAGGGACGAGAAGCCGGAACGGAAGCCTGCTCGAGAAGATCGGAACTTGGGTTCGGGTGAGCCCTTTTTCGGATGGTCGAGATCACTCAAGCGAGTGG
>JBBMJZ010032762.1:0-10087 GCA_037833815.1 Zingiber zerumbet
TTTTTGCCTTGCTTCATACTCTGATTAGTAATATCTGAGGCCTAATTATTAATATCTGTCCATTTGGAAATTTGAAATAAGATAATCTGACGGTATTGTCTTCAGTTTTATGACCCGTATTCACTACTTTGGTGAAATTGTACACCTATGCATGAATTCAGACCTTGAAAAATCGGAATGAATGAAAATATCCTGCTGAAGGTTATTATTGATGAATTGGTGTGTCATGACCTGGATTTTTTTGGGAACATATTTATATCTAGGTCATTGTTGTATGATGATCAGTGATAAATGATTAAGTTAATTATGAAGACTAGCTATTTTATGAGTTATTTACTGTTTAATTATTTATTTTTTTAGCTGATTGAGTTTAGCTTAACTGAATTAAGTTAAGAGTCTATTTAAGAGATTCATGGGCAGCGTTGTTACAAGTTGCTATCTATTGTCTTTTTAATTTTGAGTTTGCAGCAAATATTGGTCTACAGTTATGTAGAGTATCCATTGAGATTAGTGCACTATGTTTCTGATTTATTTAGTAGATCACAGAAAATTCTGATCTTTGTGTTTATGGTTTTATAATATTTTTGTATAATGACTACATTTGAGTTGTTTTATTGAATATTTTATGAGTACACAATTTGAATGCCTTAATTTATTCCTCTGATAATGTATTATAAATTTATAATGTTTTTGGATAATTTCTTGTACGCTGTTTAGAAATACGCTTGAGATGAGAGTAATATCAGGAGCACTAAAGAATAACTCTTAACTGAGAAAAGGAGATTAGTTGAATTATCCAGAAATTAAACCAGTTGTACATTAGCTCGTTTCTGTCCATACATGTTCCATTGGTTTTTATTTGTTGTCTCCATGTTTATTTGCTTGGCTGAGTTAGTATGGTTTAATTCATTCTGACAATTTTTGTTTATGAACCTTCTACATAGATTAATCATTCATTATTCTGTTACCAGAATGTGCCATATGTCTTTGTTCCTTCCAAACAAGCTCTTGGGCGAGCTTGTGGAGTTACAAGACCTGTGATTGCTTGTTCTGTGACTAGCAATGAAGGTAGCCAGTTGAAATCCCAAATCCAACAGCTCAAGGTGATTTTTAATTTCCTTATTTAGTTCAATTGTCATTGAAATTTCTTGATATTTAGTTGGACTAATCTATCCTTGAGACTCTCGTACTAATCCATTCTCAATCTGTAACTGCAGGATGCAATTGAAAAGCTTCTCATCTAGATAATGAGGTTTCAGCATGATGAGCTTCCTAGAAGAATGTTTCAGGAGGCTTGGACTGATGAATCTTGTCATGTTTCCTGGAGTCTTGAGTTATATGTGTTTTGCTGGAAGATATTAGTTTACCCGCTGTTGTAGTCTTAAAAACTAAAACTACTTTGGTTATTGTTTCTTCCACTATGCAATTATTGTAACTTGAGAGAAATTGGAGGATAAATTTAGTTTCTTATATTGTATGTTTTATGTCCTTATTTTCCATCATTCTTTATGGTTCTTATTTGGTGAGGTATAAGTAATCGCACAGTTGGTTGTTGAGCAGCTGATACAGCATCATCATCACTCCAAAGGCCACGTTAATTCTCAATGAAGCTCCTGAATGTGTGGGCACCATGAGGCAATAATAAAGGGTGTCACCAAAAATGGTTTGTTAAATCATCTGAGCATTTTTTGATGCATGAGATATAGATTAAACCAAACTCAATCTATATATTTAGAACAAACATTCATTTGGGAACAACATGATTAAACAAACACATTGCAGTGATATCTGACACAGACTTTAGGAGTCATGTGTTTTTTTCACTAGAGGAAAAACGCACAGAGCAAAATATTGTTGAGAAAAGCATTCAGAACATGGATTCTTTCTTTACTGCAAAATTGCATAGATATATCACTAAGTTTTTATCAAGTCTTATAACTTAATCATGGGTTAGCCATACCCTTGTTCGAATGTCAGTTGTTGACTTTCACTGCAACTGGTTCAGAACAATACGGGCAGTCTCCAAATAGAACACCGAATGACCTGAAACAAAAAGGAAGCATTCCATCGGAATGAAAAACTTGGAGGTAATAAACACATTGAAGGAACAGAAGACTAGAAATTTTTTTGGCAGAGATGTACAAAGGCACATACTGTCTTGTAGTTGTGATGGAATGGAGCCAATCTCTGAGGCATATACTGTGAAAGGCTTTTCTGCAACTGGGATTGTCACAGGTATAATCTGGGGCACTTCCACTGTCAGCTCCAAGTTCATCGTCTACTGGCAAATACCGAGCATAGCAAATTCCACAGTCAATTTGATCTTCATCCTTGTGGAGAACAGGAGGGCCAGGCAATTGCCTTTCCAAAAGAGTTGCCAGATTCTCATGGAATGGTTTGTCACTTGACCTGTGAATCATCCAACATGTTAAATGATGCAAAAATAAGTTTGGGATGATACAGTGATCAGCATGCATTTTATGAAGGAATCAAAATGTGTGCATATATAATCGAACGCTTAAAAATCTGATTTCCTATATGATTTTTATTCTAATTTCTACATTGAAAAATTAATTTAAGATGGTATCAAAGCAGCACATATTCATATACATGTAGTTTATCATAGGAACGGATCTATCCAAAGCACTTTCATTTTGACTGCTGTAATTTCAAGGATATCAATTTGACTGCTTTGTTTATTTTCTAAAAAAAAAATTCTCAATTCACTCCTTATAGTTGCCAAAACTTTCAATATTCCAAATCCATACAACTCACAGTGAGAAAAGAGATTACTATTTCTGATGTAGAATAAAACATGCTATGTTCTTGAAGGGATAGACACTTTCATTATCTTATTGTATTTATACAAAAGTTAAAATAAAAATAAATCAAAACTTAGTTAACTCTAAAGAAGATTCTATTGAAGAGATAATAAAAAGTATTAGTACAAACATTACTTTACACTGTTATTGGCTTAAAGATAATAGAAAGCATTTTCAAGTATTCATTTGTTTTACTACTGACAGTACAGCATATGGTTGGCCAATCTTTTTGAGAGACATTTGATCAAAAAATATTTTCATTATTTCTGATTAGTGACAGTTTGGAATAGATTGAAACATTTTGGCAAAATCAAGACAGGACATTCAAAAATCTTGAAACTCTAGGGATCTAAATGAAGTAACCCTTATCCAAATTGTGCTCAGAGGATCTGGTTGAATGAGGTGCACTTTTCCCTGACTATTAGGTGTAGAATTATTTGAACCAAGGTAATGAAGTCAATTGAACAAACTAAAAATAGAATTGTAATAAATGTCAAGCGAAGGCTTGGTTATTGTTGTTGATGAATTAATGTCAGGTGTGCTACCAAAGGGGAAATTGTGAGTCTCAGGATGGTGCAATGAGCGGACTCCTGTTCATGGAGAGTAATGGAAATGATTATATAGGCAATCATCAACCAGAAGAATCTTAGTGAGAAGAGTCCAGTTACTAATTTGCTACATTAAGATTTCCCTCCCTAACTTCCTTATCCAGTTGCTATCTTATAATTAGATCTATACATGACAAGGTAAAATCTGAATTATATGTGCAATAAGTGCTCCAGTGCAACCAAAGAAGTTTACTAAAGTAAATAATTTGCCAAGAAATTAATACACTAGTTCTATCATTTTTTACTTTTAAAATATGAGTGATATGAATATATGATTGCTTTGCTTCATCATCTTCTTACTATCTTGTATACTATTGCTAAGTATATGACCTGCTTACATTCCTAATCTTGCAAACAATATTTAGTCACTATAGAAGGTAAATAAATTGCCAAAAAAAAGTTTACCATTTCTTAGCATTCTTCTTCCAATTCATCCTCATAGAATCTACAGCTGAGTCTGGACCAAAAAACCGGCACCTGTAGAGTAGACACTTGAGAACTAAACAAATGTAAAATAAAACAACCAATGCATCTAAACTTACTCTGGTAAGTAGTTTGGTCTTAAAGGACAGATATGTAGTAGAAGATAGCAGTCGTTGCCTAGAAAGAAGTACCCAGGATCAGTTAAATTGTGCTACTTCCAGCAGAAGTAATATGGTTCCTTAAAAGCCTTACCAAGTTCAATCTGACGGCAGGAAGCGGCGAGAGATGATTCCTCTGGGTTAACAATACGAAGGGTTGTATCTATGCAATCAATGGTTGACCAAAATTCCTGCAAATTCTGCAAGTGCTGAACAATAGCAAAATGATAATTTTATTGTTTCTTATATGAAGGCATATACATTTGTGAAAAATAGAAGATTGTAGAACATGCAGGAAACCTCATTGAATTGTTGCACAACATTACTTAATCTTGAATTTTTGGACCACACCACCTCATAGGTACAAGGTATATCCTGAACAGAAACATGAATTGCTTGACACATTAGTTCAAGTTCAAAAGGGTTTTGTGTTTAAAAAATATTATTTCAAAAGACTTTGTAGAAGGGGTTTTGAGTGAAAACTAATTCTTCAAGTAAAAATGTTGTCTACAATGCTACACCTAAGTACCCATCAACAATTATACTTTCTGATTTATTTTATCTCACCTAAAAACTTTATATATCTATTTCAACAATCTCATCTCTACTATATAACTGTCTAATTAAAAAAAATAAAAATTATCGTTAACCTTTTTCATACTAAATTTATTCTGTTTATAGTTAAATATATTTTTGCTATAGTAAAGTCGTCTTCGAAGATTTAAAATGGCAATGCAAGCTTCACAAAGCATACTAAATCTCTAGGAATATATTACTCAACAGTATGACTGAAAAAACAAATACAAAAAAATTAAAAAAACAGGGAACCAACCAACCGCAGCAATTGTAGGGGAAGATTCAGGATAGTCTCGAGGTAATGATATCTCTAGTATATGTGCTTGACCCTTCTTATCACTAACAATAAAGGGAAAATCCACCAACGTGCATTAGTAGGGATTGGAGTTGCTGATAGAACTTATTTTAACAAAGTAAAGCAACTCTCAAGTTGTATTTATTTCCAATGAAACAATGCAAAAGGAACAATCATGACTCCCACCATAACCCGCTGACAAGGACCCAAATTCAAGTGAATGAAAAATAAAATTCAGGAGGAGAAACACTGATAGAAGGTAATAATGAGAAAACAAATTATTGAATAAAAAAATAATAAATAGATGAGACAGGAAGTTCATGTCATTTTTGCTGATCATCTGTTGTCAGACCTTTCTAAAACAAACTTTAACTTCTGGGAGAGAAACTCCTCCCCTAATAATCTCCTCAACATTAGGAGCTTTGTGTCGCCGCACATGTGTGTGTGAGTGCGTGTGACAAAGAATGAGAGAGAGCAAGGACAAACACGTTTCCTTCAAAGGGAACAATAGTTTTTAGAGCCATATGCAAGTGAGAAATGATAGCTGAAGGAAATGACAGAGAGTGTGAAAGCATGGAATGAAATACTGTGGCGCGAGGAGTAAACTTCTAAGTACTTACCAGTTACATGTAAGGTAACGAACCACTAACATTATTTTGCTAGACTAAGTACCTGAAGTAGAAGAAACAACTAATTTGTTGCAAGTCCTATGGGATACAAAATTGTAAATGTCCTGTGGTTATGGAAAAGTATCAATAGCTATCATAGAAAGATATGATAGGAATTGATTTACAGAAAAACGTCTCCTACGGTATAACAAGTTTAATACACTTCTGTGTATATATTTTTGGTGACTGTTTAATATGATAACAAAGCGGGTAAAAGTTCAGAATTTTTCTTACATTTCTTACATTATAACTACTGATTGCTATGCCCAATGCCTGAAGAAACTTCTAAAATACAAATAAAATAAAATAAACAACTGAATTAGCCCAACAACAGCATGCTCGCTCTGAAAAACAAATCCCACATTCCTAGTCCTGTTGACTAATTGTAGGTTACCATGACAAGCACATCAAAAAGGTGAATTCAATCGAGCCCTTCAACCTTTTGAACTTACAGGATGCGGAAGGTGACAGATGACAGGTCGTCCTCTGCTCTCACTAGGCGCTCCCACCCAACCTCTTCGATCTGGGCACAAAGAAAGGCAAGAAAAAAAAAACACAATAAAAAGTCTACGAAAGAACCTCAAATCTTGCGATATTTAGTTTAGGCGTTTTCCCAAACAGTTTCAGTGCACTGCGTAAGATCAAAGCCTACTTCTGCGTAGACAGCACGGTAGAAAGCGGGAGAAGGACGCGGCGAAGACCTTCTATTTCCTCCGGGAGAGATGTCAGCAAGCAAGATTGAAGTCGCCATGAGAGAAACTTCTCCTCCTCTCTGACAGTGGGAATCGGAAGACACTCTGTCGAGTTTTCTATTTGGAGTTTGAAACTAATCGAACAGTTCGTGAAATAGAAAGGAAAATGTTCCAAAAAATCCCAAACTTTCTACTTTTTGAACTATGTATTATTTACCTTCATTAAGATACATAAATTGGAATTAAAACTCGATAAGTGGTGATAAAGTAAAGACAGTTAATTGTTGTTAAATTATATATGAAAATTGAATATAATTTATTAAAGAAGTGAAAATTATTTATACTTTCTACTTTTTGAACTATATTATTATTATTATTATTATTTTAAGTCCAGGGTTTAATGTTTAAGTTAAAAATATACGTACATCGTGATAATTTTGATATGATCAATCAAGTTAAGTTATGTCTTATTATATTTTAATGTCCTGTGACTGAGTATGCAGGAACTTAGGAGCACATGAGATCGAGCAAAAGACGCAGCTAGCGAGAAGGACCGCACGGGAAAAAGTTGACGAGCTCAGTGCGTCCGAAGGACCAGGCGCTGCGGAAGAGTACGCTAGCAGACGAGAAGAAAGCGTATAGCGGTTCCTAGGAACGAGAAGTCGGAGCAAAAGGTTACTCGAGAAGGCTAGAAAATGAGTTCGGATGAGCCCATTCCGGATGGTCGAAATCACCCAAACGAGCGGAGCCAGAGTAGAAGACCTAGACCAAAAGTCAACACAGAGTTGACTCTGGTCCAGGCACTCGGACCACCAGGGCCAGCCAGGGCGCCCCGAGTCGTGCCCTAGTAGAAAGCTGGCTTAGCCCGGTCCAGGCACCCGAACCTAGTCTAAGCGCCAGGACCAGAAATCTTATCGAAACACACTTGTTGCGATCCGTTGCGTCGTGGATAAAATTCTATCCACACCAATAAGGCAGAATTTCATCTGCTGAGCATCTTACCGCCTCAAGAAGTCAACAGAATCGGAGCCTATGAGTCAGCTAAGGAGCTCTGGGAGAAATCCCTGGAACTACACGAAGGGACCTCGGAGATAAAGCTCACGAGATAAGACCTGCTCCAAAACCATATCAGCAACCTTTGGTTAGAAGAAGGCAAAATCGTCGCACACCTCCACTCAAGGATCAAAGAACTCATCATTGAACTCACAAACCTTGGAGAAAAAGTAACCAACTGAGATTCGCTAGGGTACGTACTTAATGCGTTTCCTAGAACTCTTAAATGGTCAACCCTTATAGATGCATATTTCATCTCTAGGGACTTAGAGGTAAGTAATTTAGAGGAATTATTTTTGACATTTGAAATTCACGAATTTAGATATGTAGATCTAAAGACGAAGACGATGCATAACATTGCCCTAAAGGTAAAAGTGGATGAACCAAAGTCCGAAACATCCCTTGACGATGACAAAATGACGTTCATGGTAAGGAAATTCAAAAAATTGTTTAAGGCTAATAAGTGTAATCAAGTGTAGGGTAAAAGAATGAAAAGAAAAGTAAGATGCTACCATTGCAATGAAGAAGAGCATGTCAAAGACAACTGCCCAAAATTAAAGAATAAAGAGAAGGACAAGAAGCAGACCTAGACAAAGTACAGAAACGTAAAGGCAACGTGGGACAAAATATCGTCAGAGTCGGAGATCGAAGCCCACACCGGACTTGCACTAATGACAAGTCACAAAGAAGAAGAAGAAGATGAAGCGAGTTCATCCGAGATGAGCATCGAAAGTATCGAAGAAGGGGGAGCAACATAAGAAAAAATAGCTCTAAGGGGGACCATCAGAGATCGACATGGTAAGTCAAGTACGGTCTTTACCTCCAACCAGTTATTTAAATTTATTAAATTTTTTTTTTGTAAATTAGAAATAGATAATAAAAAGTTATTAAAAGAAAATAATGAATTAAAAGAAACTTTAGCAACATCTTATCGATTAGAAGATTTCAACAATCTAAAAATAGAAAATAAAAATTTAAAAGAACAAATATAAAAATTAAAAATTCTGCCTGTTCGAATGTTATTCTTTCAAATTTTAAAAACTTTCATTGACTCAGCTGACATCTTAGATATCATAAGGGTCAAATTAGAAAATTGTTACCAAAATATATTCCTAGAAAATTTTTAATTAAGCCAGTTAGAAGGAACTTATATTGGGTTTCTCGTGCTTAAATTAAATTTTGATGTATGTCGTACTTTTAATTGATTTAACTTTTATTGCTTAAAATTAACTAAATAAATTGCTTTGCATGCTTTCTGTTAGAAATTAATTAATATTTTTTTTTGAGAAAGAGAATTTCATCAATTATATGTAGAAATTTTTTTAAATTTTTCTAACCGTTAAATTTAAATTTTTTTATAAAAAATATATTTTTTAATTTAAAAAAATCTCAGTATTTTTTTGCAAACTTTAGTTTTCTGTGAACTCTTATCATGTTATAGATCAAAGAAAATTTTTAAATTTTTTTACCATTGTATTATTTATTTATGATTTTTCTAAGAATTTATATTTTAAATATTAAAAATTCAATTTCCATTTAATTTTAAAAAATAATTTTTATGTGAAAATACTTGCTCTATTATATTTTCAGAAAATTTTTCATAATTTTTTAATCTTGGAAACTATT
Organism: Zingiber zerumbet; assembly: GCA_037833815.1. Lineage (NCBI taxonomy): Eukaryota > Viridiplantae > Streptophyta > Magnoliopsida > Zingiberales > Zingiberaceae > Zingiber > Zingiber zerumbet. The sequence goes on from JBBMJZ010032762.1 coordinate 8,922, forward strand.
TTTAAATATTTTTTTTTTCAAAAATTCAACTTTTTTTTCAGAGATAAATTATTATTAGTTAAATCAAATCCATAATTTCATGAAAATTTTATTTCTATTTGGATATATCTTTTTTACTGTTATCATTTTTTTTAAATTTTCCCACCATTAAAGATATTTTTTAAATTAGTTTTTCAAAAATAGTTTATAAATTATAAAAATCCATATTTTTAAAATTTAAACTTAATGAGTTTTTGGATAATAGTCATTCTATTTATTTTTTTTGCCCTTAGACTTGGTATTAAATTTATTTTAAGTTACTTTCATGGCATATCTATTTTTAATGTAACAAAAGTGGGAGAAATAGAGATAAGTCTAGGATGAGGGTAACATCTTAACTTTTGCACATCTTTTTTAATTGCAGACTTTATACTTGTTATTTTCATGTTATTTGTTTATAGTTTACCTTAACTTAACTTGGGTTGCTCAAATAAAAAAGAAAGAGATTGTAAGTATCCCGTAGTAGTTTTGATGTGATCAACCAAGTCAAGTTAGGTCTTATTTTAATGCCCTATCTCTGAGTGTGTAGAAACTTAAGAGCATATGAGGTCGAGTGAAAGACGCAGAGAGTCGACAGACTCGGTGCGTCTGAGGGACGAGACACTACAGAAGAGTACGTTGGCAGACGAAAAGGAAGCGCGCGACGGTTCCGAAGGACGAGAAGCCGAAGCGGAAGGTTGCTCAAGAAAGCTAGAAAATGAGTTCAGGTAAGTCCTATTTCGGATGGTCGAAATCACTTAAGCGAGCAAAACCGGAGCGGAAGATCCGGACCAAAAGTCAACATGGAGTTGACTCTAGTCCAGGTGTTGGGATGTATACTATAAGCCTAGCTTTTGTATGAACATCTACTTTGAAATTAGAATCACTTTAGTCAAATGTTTGTATTATATATATATATATATATATATATATGTTAATGCAGTTATCCATTTAATTTATATTGTAGATAACGTGATGTGTGGTGCCACACAGAAGATCACGTTATCAGTTCCTTATAAATTATAAATAATAGCTTACAACCAAGATGAATTGGGATAAACCATTGTAACAGTTGTAGTGTAATTTGGTATTAGTTTGTCTTGACTATAAAATTACACTAGTACACTATGTGTGTATTGAGCAGGACC
>JBBMJZ010032771.1:0-10087 GCA_037833815.1 Zingiber zerumbet
ATTGAAGCGAATCTTCTGCACGGCCACTCATGACGATAGAACAAATTGTGTTCACAAATAACTGAATACCAAACAAAACCAAGTATTGCGAAAACAAGAGAAACCCAATCAAAACTGTACGGTTGCACCAAAAACTGTGGATTGAATTAACAGTTCTTCACTCTAATTATCAAAGACATAGAGATGAAGGCTCTGATACCATATAGAAATTGATACTAAAGAAAAGTAGTCATCTTTATTAATGAATCAAAAAAAATTATTGTAAGAAAATAAATAGTACAAAGTTTTATACAGTAAATTATCAAAAAATTTAAATCCTAAATTAAAAAGATAAAAGACTAAATTACCCTAAGATTATAAATAAATAATTCTAATTATATAATCTCACGTACTTCACTTATTATCATTCTTCATGATCACTGGTCTACTGTCAATCCATCCTTGAGCATGTGCATCGTCTTTTGCCCGATCATCTGTTCACCTAGTCAAATTAGTATATACGATTGCAGAGAAAATGAGAAAAGTAGAGAGAACAAGTCATTCTCGATCGATATATACAAATATATAATGAAATTATGTAGGATGAAGTTCACTACTTCAGATCATGTAGATTGAACACGGAACATTAACAATGAAATGATCAGTTTTAAACTGATAGCTTTCTTAATCAAGCAATTCTTGTGCCACTAGTTATGTTCCTATTTTAAAGATCTTATCTAATAATATATCTCATTGATCCACTTTAGCATTTTTTTACTTCTTCGTCTCTATGACACTGGTTTCTTATATGATGCTCTCTCATGGCCAAAAGCTCTCGTTCATAGGGTATGTATTTAATCACAATCTCATTTTTTTTAGCTTAAAAGGCACAATATCATACAACACCTCTAAAGCTCCTTTTGATTTTAAACCAATAGATAAACAAACAACTAACCAATAGAAAAACTAAAAAAACAAGTATGGAAGTAATTATTCAACAATTTGCATTCAATTTACCACTAAGAGAGATTGTGTACTCTAGCAACAAATTATAAATCAAAATAAAAAAAAATGTCCTTAATTTATAATCACAAGGTGTTCATCCTATAAAAGCTAGGATATAAAATTCAAGCATAGAATGTAAAGGGGACTATGATCAAAGTTAATTATTGAAAAATAAAACAAGTTCATAGCAAATAAATCTTCACTTGAACACAAGGAAAAACTAAGTAGCAAAGGGGCACATCAATGTGAATCAATTAGGATCATGTGTATCATTGATTAATGTGAATCCCATTGGGCTCTCAATTTGTATGATTTTGCTTATCACATTGTCATTGTTCCCATGAAAGTAACTCATTTACAAAGTCTTCCCACTGGAAAGTAACTCTTGTTTGCTAAATCTTCATGTTGATATTGTCAGCATCTTCTATCTTGTGGTTGATAAAAAAATCCCTTTAGTTTGCGGTGTCAAAATTAATTAGGACGAGGAGAAATCAATCATGGCTCATGTGTCTCATTATCTATGTATGAAAAAGTATAATCCTTGAGCGATGTCGGTCATGAGACGTTATTATATGTTGGCAGGTGTTAATTGTGCTCACCCCGGTGTCCTGGCCAACTCGTTTTAAGACTAATACGGAGGAGATAAATCACGGGTAACTATTAGTCCTTACAATAGTGACTGACACAGTTGGCTAGTGCTAGGTCTCATAGCTTTTGTTGACACTACTACATATATCTTAGCAAAGAAGTCCATCTTTCTAGCTAATTAAGTGAAATATGGACTGGAATTGATGAGCATACTACAAATTTCAACTTGAAAAAATGAACCTCACGAAGTGGCTGACGATTGTGTATATACTGCAAGCGCGAAAGCCAAATTAAAAAAATGCAGACCCTTCTTGTTAATTAAAAAAATGCAGTCTTCAAATTATAGTTTTTTAAAAACATATAAGGATATAATATGTATAAAGTAGGTAAAATTAGGAGTAGAAAATAAAAATCGATAAGCAAAAAGAAAATAAAAAATAAAGTAAACTATCTGATTGTCAAAATTTTAAGTTTTTATAATTTTTTTTTAAAAAAATTGAATCAAAACAATATAGTATATATCGTGAGCACCATATTAATTAAATTATAAGTTATATAATTAATTAATATCTATGTATTTTATATATAATTATTTAATAGTCTACTTAATTTTATAGGAGTTGTGTACTCATAATTTATGTCTTTTCCTCTTTTAGCTTTTGAATTTTATTTTCTTTTTTCACCAATACATAATCTCATAATTTTCTTCCATTTATGTTATCATTTGCCCTTGTCTCGTTGTAGCTTTCCTAACTCATGCATGTTTTTTAATTTCTTATCAAAACAAATGAGTCTTATATATCTGTTGGTAGATTTGTTTAAACTTTGTAAAATAGAAAATTTATCATTTTCATCTTCATAGGAAAAAAAGACAGAAATTGAAAGAGCATCCCAAATTAAGAGAAACATTATATGGGCATCTCTTTTTTTCAAAAAAAAAAAACATTAAATAGGCTCCCCTCTCATGATTTTATCCCGAAATTACTCTTTGATCTAGCGATATTATAGAAGCTAATGAGTAGCTTCTATAATATATAGTAGCTATCGGGTGGCTGTTACAACGTGTAGAAGCTACTAGTAACTGCAACAATGTGTTTAGTATTAGTGCGAGTTAAGGATTTAGGATTTATATATACCATGTAGAAGCTACCCAATAACTACTAAAGCATATAGAAGCTACTGGGTAGTTGTTATAATGTATAGAAACTATGCATTAGGTGCTACAATATGTTTAGGATGAGTTTAGGATTAGATTTATAACATGTAGAAGCTACCAGTAATTGCTATAATGTGTAGAAGCTACTCAGTAATTGCTACAATATGTTTAGTGTGAGTTTAAAATTTAGGATTTAAAATATCTGAACACTATTATATCAAAATATTATTTATTAATTTGATCAAAATTAACTTTAAAATAGTTGTATAAACTATTTTGATATAATAGTGTTTAGATATTCTAAATCTTAAATGATAAATCTTAAACTCACACTAAACACATTGTATTAGCTACTGGATAGTTTCTACACGGTATAAATTCTAAATACTAAATATTAAATCTTAAACTCATCATAAATATGTAGCTATCGGGTAACTTCTACAAATTGTAGAAGCTACCTGGTAATTTCTATCACAGCATTGGATCAAAGGATAATTTTAAAATAAAATCTCGAGAGAAATGTCCATTTGATTTTTTTAATAAGAAATAAAGAGCGGTTTTTAGATGATTGGTAAAATATGGTGGCCCTTTTAATTTTTTTTTCCCAAAAAAAATCACTTATTGCATGGAAAGGAGTGCTCCAAGTTAATTGGAGTTAGCAAGCTGCATGCGCTCTTTCTCCACTTCAATTGCATTGTGTTTTTTGGGTGAAGGCTTCAATTGTATTATGTTTTTTGGGAGAAGACTTCAATTGCATTATTCCTGATTGACTTAGTTGTTGGCGAGTCATGACCGGCAAGATAAACCATCAAATTTCCACAGAGGAGAGAGCGACAACTAAATGAAAAATTATTCCACAGATTGACCACTTAATGATGGATGAATCACAATTTTCACAGAGCGGGCAACTGAATTCTTGCAAAAATGACTGATCAAGGGAATAAACTCTTCACCTCATGCTACATTATTTGCCATTGACTTGGTCTGCTAGTCAATGTTGTTGGCGTGTAATGAGCGGCAGGATAGAAGCATCACAATTTTCATCATCACCTTAATTTTCACGCAACAAGATGATTGGCCACTTACTGATAGATGAATAGAAGTAGAAGTTTTCATAGATCAAACGCGACAACTGAATTATTGCAATAATGGCTGATCAAGGGAAATTGGGCTCTTTATTTGACAAAGTCTTCAACCATTCTAGATATTGTCATTGTCATTGCTAGCTACCGTAGAAAAATAATCCATAAAAAATTATGGTGTATTGTCATTGCCCTTGCCCTTGCCATTGCCATGACCTACACACCTCAGCTAGCTGTCACTACACCAACAACAACAACAAAAAATGATTTTAAGTACGGATATTTTTGTTGCTATTCCATCATTATTTGGTCATAGTAACATAATTACGACAAAAATATATCAACCACAAGATATTGGGTCACAGGCGGTTTACGTGATGGAATTTAAATTTCATCACAAATTTACGATAAAATATAATTCTATCGCTAATTTTAGTGACAGAAGTATAAATTCCATCGCTAATTAGTTGATGAAAATTGTTTATGTTAAGCTAATTTTAGCGATGGAATTTACGTTTCCATTGCTAATACTGTTGTTAATTATTGTAAAGAAAATACTATTCCTGTTACGATAATTAGCGATGAAAATTTTATTTTCATCGCTAATCTTAACAAAATTTCACAAATTCTTATTCAAATTTACAATTACCCTGTTTATATTTTTCAAATCAATATAAACCATCACAAAATCAATACAAACTCTATTTACTTTCCATTACACTATACATAAACATTCACAATCCATACACAAACAACTAATTCATTCGACTATACATTCATAAACTCATTACAATTCATACACAAACAATTAAATCAACAATATTTTCACAAACTCATTACCTTCATAAACAAATTGCGATTTAAAAATTCATAGTCAACTATCCAAATCCATATAAACTATTCATATATCCATAATAAACTATCCAAATCCAATGATGACACACAAATTCAAAGACATATAAACCATGTCCATAATCTACTACAAAGACATCCATATACAATGAAAACAATACTATCAAATTTTGCACAAAGTAACATATAATAGATTATTATCAGAATCATGCAAGACAAACTGATTAAAAAATTAACAATGAGAACAATACACTAAAAATATGAATTATAACTATTATATTTCTTGTAAAAAAAAGACAATAATATTTTGGATATATGATAATGATGATATATAGAATATAACAATAGCAACGAATTGTTCCTGAGAAAAAATGTAATACAACTAGAGATGAATATATTATAATATGAAAATCGAATAAATATATTTTGTATATTTTATAAGTGATAAAAAAACTAAGTTACAGTTGAAAATACCTCATGATGAGCCACTCAACAGGGTCCTGTGGGTCTTGAGTAATGATGTTGTGATACGATAAATTGAGTAATCACTGTTCTATCTTGGCCAAGTTAGCATCATCTCTTGCCTCCCGATCGGCCATCCTCTGCTCCACTATCACCAATTGATCTCTCAGTTCTTGATTTTCTTATCTTAACGATTGTACCACAGTAGAAGAAGAACTAAGACGAGCCCTAGGAGTCCTCAAACGATTTTATGCCACTTTGGCCTGGAGTCAAGGCCATAGAGGGAGGAATTATGTATTCTTTCATTGATAACATCATAATAAATATCATTTATCACCTCGGTGAATAGAGGTTATGGGCCCCCTCGCTCTATTGATGGTTGAGATATCTGGGTCACTCTATTAGTCATTTCCTCCTATGTGAAGAAAAATATATGATTAATATCTGGTATACAATTACAAAAGTTAATCAATGTTAACGGTTATATGTAATAAAATTAATATTCTTACGTCTATGACCCGAAATCAAGTATCGATGAATGTGTCATCATTTTTCTTGTGAGTTTGTTAAATATCTCCTAATAAAGATACTGTCTCTGTAGAGTACGTTCCTACATACACAAAAAAGTAGCATCTAACTTATACAACTTTGATAATAAATTAAAATTTATTTATATAACTTTAAATTAAATTCACCAAATCGATGTCATGCTTTACAATAGATTGGGATCCGAAAGTATGCTTCTCGGATCTGGTGCTCGGGCCAACATGCTCTATATTTCTATTCTTATGTCATGACCTTGTGCCCTTCCTTCACAACTTGTATAGAAGGTTTTTGTAGTCTTCTATAATAAGTGTTCCAAGTGTCTTTAAATTGTGCCTCCTATCTAGCCTCCTTGTATATTTATTTGTAATAATAAGTTGACAAATTAATATAAAAATAATAGATATATGATACAATACCAAACATATTCAATTTACTTTCCAAAACTTCCAAGTAATAGAAATCCTTCATCTCCTCGTCGACATGCCTCTATGTAGTACCAAAAGTACAGACTCGTTCTTTAAATTGAATATCCTTGCTATCCAATGGTACGGTCATTCAGAGTATGATAAATATGTTATAAATAAAGTTATATATGAATTTGAATTACTAAAAACATAAATACTTACGAGTCTCCAACAACACTCAGCACAATCTAGCCACAGGGTGTGACTACCTAATCTGACATAATAATATCTACAAAATAACATTACAACATATCATGCTATTATTACTAACATGATGATATGTAAAAAATAAGATGAAACCATAACTTACTTGATGAACAATAATGCTAATACTTAATCATCATTACAATATGAATCATGAATATTAACAGCTTCTAAGTCCTCCTCGCTAGACTCTATTAATTTAACAAGCATCTCACTACTGGACATCTCTCCATTATCTATCTTCTCATAAAGAACGTTAGCATCTACAAGTAATTGAGACGTTGATTGAATCTGAGAATCTACTTAATGTATTTCTACTTCTTCATTTTTGAAATGAATCATGGTTTTGAACTATGATGGAGTTTGATATTTCAATGGTTGAGCGAGACTTCATTCGACAAACTGTTAACCATTCACTAGCTCTTCTTCTTTTCGTCAGATATTTAAGATAGAAAACCTGACTCTCTTGTACCGTGAAAATGAAAAGTTCATACTTGTTGAATCTTTTGTTTACATTAATCTCAACTAAATTGTAGTTTGAATATATTATGGTACTTGTTCTTGGAGTTGTATCATACCAAGAATATTTACAAAACACACTTTTTTATGGGTAATGCAAGATATTCAACCTCTATGATTTCTTCAAATCTCCCGTAATAATCAAATTCAGACTTATTGTTGTTGATAGATTCTATTATGCAAACACTAGAATAAGGTTGGTCTACGTGAATCCTATTGTGTCACATGGAATTTGAAGTCATTAATATAGTAACCAGAGTACATTGTTATCTTACGGAGAGGTTCAGATGCAATATTGATTATCCTGGAATCTTGTACATTTGATATTCTATGATTGTTTACCTATAAAGTAGTTATGATACAAATTACTTGGAAATTTGATACAGATATATGAAATATAAATTATTCTCTAACTTACATAGATTTGAAATCATAATACAAAATCCGTTTCTAACTTTTTAGCTATCTCTCTTGCATCGATTGACGAATTTTATATTTGTAGTTATTGTTCGTAAAAGTTTTCAACAAAGGGCAATTTAACACAATTGTGATACTGGTGTTGGCCTTTTTTACATGTCACAAGGCGCATCAAATTAATAAAGATTGGAAACTCACTAAACTAAAGAAAACGCGTGTAGTAAGGAGTCCCAAGTCGTATTTTTCCAAGGGTAACTAATAAATGTGTGAGTACTCTAGAATTGATTCAAATTGATTTCTCACATCAACAAAGTTTATTAGGCATTTTCATCAATCAAGCATCACGGAATCAATTTCTTCAACTAACAATTACAGTAACAAGTAAACTCAAAAGCTCAAACACACTTGTAGAAACCGAACTTCATCTATTTCACAATCAATTAACCTAAACAATCAAGCTCAAATAACAAGTCTTCAACTCTCACCCTCATTCAACAAGACTTAATAGAGGTAAACAATTAAAAACTAAAGTTCCCATTCATATTCAAATTCTCATGATTTAAATCATCCTCACAACTGATCGGATGGTTGAGAATCATCAGAGCTTGATCAACGGTGGAAAATAGCCTAAATATGATCCAACAGTACTGATCTTCATCTACGGTCCAGATCTACTCCCCATTAGGTCGGATGGACCAAATGCTTGACGGATGGCTCAGATCTCTCCAATCTTCAACGGACGGTCCAAATTGATCCAAAGCTTGATCGTCTCATTTTGCCCTAGATTTGAGCCCAAGTGTGGCCTGATCTGATCGGGTGCATGACCCTTTTGATGCCTACAAAATAAAAATAAAATATTAGCATCAAATACCATGATAATTGGCTAAATTATAATTAAGTCCAAGATCACATATAATTATGAAATGTAATGTAAATGTGAATTTTATCTATGAATAGACCATCAAAAATATGCATTATGAATCAAAATAATGTAGCAAAATCATGGTTATCACACGTCCTGGTCAAGTCTCCAGATCATGTCTTGGTCAGATATCTAGATCACGTCTTGGTTAGATTTCCATATCACTTTCTGGTCAGGTCTCCATATCACTTCCTAGTCGAGCCTTTAAATTACTCCCCGAGCGGGATTCCAGACTCTCGCCCAGCACAAGTTATAAGTGAGCATGCCCTCACGATTCCAGACTCTCACCCCAGCACGAGTTATAAGTGAGCATGCCCTCACGCCTCCAGACTCTCACCCCAGCACGAGTTATAGGTGAACATGCCCTCACGCCTCCATATTCTCGCCCCAGCGCGAGTTATAAGTGAGCTTGCTCTCATAACCAATGACCTCTCGTTAGGGATTCCAAACTCTCACCCCCGTGTGAGTTATAAGTTAGCTTGCTCTCACGACCAACGACCTCTTGGTCGGGATTCCAGACTCTCGCCCCAGCAGAGTTATAAGCGAGCTTGCTCTCATGACCAACGACCTCTCGGTTGGGGTTCCAGACTCTCGCCCTGATGTGAGTTATAAGTGAGCTTGCTCTCATGACCAATAAACTCTCAATCAGGATTCCAGACTCTCGCCCCAACGCGAGTTATAAGTGAGCATGCTCTCACGCCTCCAATGCTCGCCCTGGCGCGAGTTACCAATAAGCAGGGCTTGAAGGTGCTGGAATTCTATTCTGTTTAAATTTTCCTTGTATAAAAATTGTACAAGTATACAACTTTTCCTAGCAACCCACATGTTCGATCAGACATGTGTTTGATCAATGAAGCAAGTTCTTGACGGATCAAAACACACCTTGATCGAAGCACAAGATCGCTAGCCTCTTGTGTTGGTATTCAAGATCTATACAAAGAAAACTAAACTAATTACGCAGCGGAATTAAAGAACTAGTTGTACTTTTCCTTTGTAGTCAAAGACCTCTTGATCTTCTGCTGTATTCCTCTCCTCTTCTTGGACGTTGTGTGAGAGGCGATCTACCAAGACAAAAACCACTCTTCTTCTCTTCTTTGTTTCCAAACCGTCGGCCACCAAAAGGAGGCTCTAGGATGGGTGTCTTCTCCTCCTCTTCCTCTCCTCCAAGCCACCAACCCTAAGGTAGAGTTGGAAGAGAATTGTGCCACCAACCCTAAGGTGGAGAAAGAGAACCTTGTGTCGCCGACCCTAAGCAAGAGAGAAGGAGAACTTTGTGCTGTCGGCCCTAAGCAAGAGAGTTGTGGAAAACTTATGTTTAGGGGGTGCCACCTCCCTTTTTTATAATCCTTATCGTCGGTTACAAAGAAAGGAAAAAAAAAGAATTCTGTTTAAAAAAAATCTCCCTTTTATAACCGAATTCTGTTGGGGTGGTGCGAGGCTTTATATAGAGGCTACAACAAGGACCTAAAGGAGGAATTGGTTTAGGCCTCCTGATGGGCTTGGGCTTCCTGTGTTCGACCCGAACACCTAACTCAAGTCCATTAATAATAACTCATACCACTAAAGGGTTATTATTGAACTACCGCACCAATCCCATATTACAATATGGGTTCTTTCTTATCATGAGTGCATTAATCTCCCTGTGTTTAACATATCGTATGTCCGTTAATTAAATGAGTTACTGACAACTCAATTAATTAACATCTGATTCCAAGAGCAGTACCACTCAACTTTATTATCATGCCGGACTAAGTCCACCTGCAGGGTTTACATGATAATTTTTATGAGCTCCTCAAGGGGACATCATCAGCCTTAATAATTAGGACACAGATTCCTTCTATAATCAACAACACACCATATAAATAGTACCATCTCCCAACTCATCGGGCCT
>JBBMJZ010032780.1:0-25688 GCA_037833815.1 Zingiber zerumbet
CCTTCAAGCCTACTTCCTTTGGCTCTCGTCCCTCGGATGCATCCAAGCCCGCGGCTCGTCCCCAATGCCATCCTTCGTGTATGCCTCGAAGTCGCTTCCCTTGGCCCTTGTCCTTGCTGCCTTGTCCACGGTCCCTCAGATGCTCCATCCTTCACCGAACCCGAAGCCATCAACCTGAGTCACATGTATATCCTGCAGTCCTGCACAACTCAAATACACATCAAATACAAGGGTGAACCTAACTTAAACCCTTTGCCCAAACACCAAAATATATAGTCCCGCGGATCATTGGGATTGTTCCAACAATATGATTCTACTATGTTAAAATATTTAAATATATAAAATTTTATTAGATAAATTGAATCAATTAATATTAAATTATATTTTATTCCTCATAATTAAAATTATACATGATAATTTAAATTAAATACACCTTATATATAACATATAATGGTGGAAGCTTTTCAACCGGACAATCCTTAAACGGTAAAACACTTCAAAAAATATCACAATTCACTAGTTTGATTGTCTGTGTCAAAAGGAGGTTGCCCAAGTAAACACATCAGCTGTGCCGTTTTCGTTGGGCGAGTCGAGTGTTCGCCCAAGCCCATGTTCAAATCCAAACTCCTTAAGCCGCCGCCGCCGCCGGCTTCCTATGCTTCTCCTTCTCGCCACCGGCACCACCGTATCCTCTCTCTGCTCAAGCAATGCACCACCCTCCGATGCTTCAAGCAGATCCACGCCCACATGCTCACCCTCGCCGTCCGCAAGCCCAACGACCTCCTCGCCAGGCTCCTCCTCCTCGGCGACCTCCCCTACTCCCTCCTCCTTTTTTCCCAGAACCCCCGCCCCAACGACTTTTCCTTCAACCTCGTGATCCGCGCCCTGGTCACTCTCTACTCACGCTTTCCTCTCGCCCTCGAGTTCTACCTCCGCATGCTTCGCTCCGGCCTCCGGCCCGACCACTACACCTTCCCCTTCGTCCTCCTCGCCGCCGCCAACCTCCAGTCCTTGCACCACGGCCTCGCCGCCCACGCCTCCATCTTCAAGCTCGCCCTTCACGACGTCGACCACGTCCAGCACTCTCTGCTCACCATGTACGCGCGGTGCGGCCAGGTGGGCCTCGCCCGCAAACTGTTCGATGAAATCGCCGTGAGAGACTCGGTCTCCTGGAATTCGATGCTTTCAGGGTACGCGAAGATGGGATGCGCAGGGGAGGCGGTGGAGCTGTTCCGGAGGATGCGATCAGAAGGACTGGTCGAGCCGGACGAGGTCACTCTGGTGAGTGTCTTGGCGGCGTGTGGGGACTTGGGGGACGTGAGCTTGGGCATGTGGTTGGAGGAGCTGGTGGGGGAGTATGGATTGGTCCTGAATTCGTTTCTTGGGTCTTCATTGATTGATATGTATGGTAAATGCGGGGATTTGGACTCAGCAAGGAGGGTTTTTGATCGACTGGCAAAGAAGGATTTGGTTGCATGGAACGCAATGATCACAGGGTACATATCCTTTTTTCGAAACTCACTTTCCAAATTCCATAGCTGTTGCTCTAGTTCATAACAATATTTGACTGCGGTAAACCTTTGGTGTCATAGTAACAAAGAATTGCTCCTTTCTGTATTGGTTTAACTAATATCCAATCAACAGAAAAGAAGTATTCATTAGATCCTTGTGCATTACATTATGATGTCCTTTTTGATAAACTAGGCAAACTTTTGTTAATTCTGTGGGTTCATTTTATTTCTGTCATGTCTACGGTTAGTAAATGGAGACAATCACTTCTCTCTCTCTCTTTTTTTTTTAGATTATAGCATATAGAATCTTGGATTGATTGTTTGGCTTGTCAAAACTACACAGGTTTGCTCAGAATGGTTTGTCGGATGAAGCCATTAAATTATTTCACACCATGAGGAAGAAAGGGATTGAACCTGACAAAATCACAATTGTAGGTGTTCTATCAGCTTGCGCTTCGGTTGGGGCACTAGAGCTAGGCATGTCCCTTGATGCATATGCGTCAAGCAATGACCTATATAATAATGTTTATGTCGGAACAGCTTTGGTTGACATGTATGCAAAATGTGGAAATTTAGGCCGAGCTATGGAAGTCTTTGAAAACTTGCCTCACAGGAACCTATTCACATGGAATGCTATCATCTCTGCGTTTGCTTTCAATGGGCAAGGCGAAGAGTCTATTTCATTGTTCTCCCAGATGCTTGCTGATAAGCAAGGGCTTCTACCTGATGATATTACGTTCATAGCTTTACTTTCGGCATGTGTACACTCAGGCTTAGTGGATGAAGGCCGTCGTTGGTTTGGTCGCATGCAGTCAATGTATGGAATTGTTCCAAAGATTGAGCATTATTCCTGCATGGTCGACCTTTTTGCACGTGCTGGACTATTGGAAGAAGCATGGGAGTTCCTGGAGAAAATGCCTCAAAAACCTGATGCAGTTGCCTTAGGAGCTATGCTTAGTGCTTGTCGCTATCACAAGAATGCGAAAATAGGAGAGAAAATTGCAAAGAGGATCCTTGAATTGGAGCCTTCAAACTCTGCAAACTATGTCATTTCTTCTAAAATGTTTGCAGGCTCAAAGAGATGGAAGGATTCAGCCAGGATGATAGGGCTAATGAGGGAGAGGGGCGTAGCGAAGACTCCTGGTTGCAGCTGGATCGAGGTCAGTGACCAAGTCCATGAATTCCATGCAGGTGACAGGATGCATCTCAGAGCTACAGAGATTTTTGATATGATTGACTTAGTAGTTGATGAGATGAAGATGGAAGGTTACACTCCAAAGATTGACTAAATTAGCTGGTATAGACCAATACATGTAGCAATTGCTCTTTAGCGAAAGGTAATCCTCAGGTTTTAGCCATCCTAGAAATTTTTTTCTGAAGGAATATGATGTATTTTGATAGCTGAAATGGGTTAATATTTAACCTAGACTCACAATTACAGCATTAAGGATGAAAAGTGAACACTATTCATACTCTCACTAAGGAGCTTCATGAGCAAGGGTGGCCTATACAGAATCTCATCTTTATTAGTGAGCATGCCTGAAAGAGTTGTAGAGCAGCAACTGATGTGGAATTACTCTTGTTATGTAAATTATAGAGGTAGCTGCCATGCTACTAATCATTTGATATCAAAGAAAATTGAAGCATACCTGAAAGGCTTGAAACTGATGGCTGCAATGAGATAAGAGGATAAAAACTATGCCCCTTGAAAAATCTCCTTGCTCCTTGACTTGGATAAACATCATACTTGTGATTTCTAGAATTCAAATTTGTGATCACATTCTTCGACTTGCAACTTGCAAAGTCCGCTGCCTCAGAGATCAGATCCACTACTTGCCCAGGTACTTTTGTGCAAACTCAATAGAGATTATAGTCCTTTTTTTAAATGCTGTCTATCGCGTAACTGATACAATGTTGCTTATACTTTTAGAAGGATCCTAAACCTTACATAACCCAAGATTGTCTGATACAATGCCGCTTCAATCAGAATCTACTTATCACCATCAAGCAAGCACCTGTTACGTTTTTGTAGTTCTCTAACAACATTTTGCTGAGCAAGCTGCAATGTGACTCTCCAAGTCTGGGGATTTCTAACTTCATCGGAGACGCAAGGACACCAACCATGAGTTCCGCAATCATGTTTATCGATACGGCCACCTTGGCCGCCGAAGAATAAGCAGGATGGAAACGTATGAGCAATCTCATGCAGACAAATGGTGAGGGAGTGGTTTCTCATGGCCATAGATTTTGGTTTCTTCTGTTCATTTGGTTTTAGTTATTTGTATTCATTTTATCTTTAACAATGGTATAAACTTGTACAGAATGTTTGATATCAGAGTTTTGAGATATTTCTCAAAAGGTCAACCTAACAATTCTTGCAGCACCTAACTACAGCACTAAAATTTCGGTTGTTTTTCTTAAATAAATGCAAATGAGCTTTTGACGCAACGGTAAAATTAAGATTACGGGTTCGAATCCTGGAAACAGTCTCTGGCGGTATATAATAGATCCTTTTCTAGGATCTCGTATGCCGGGAGCTTTATGCACAGTCTGTTTTTTAAAAATAAAAATTAAAAATTAATGAATTTATGAATGAATATGTATCTATGTTTAATTAAAACAATTAGAATATTTTTTTTAAAAAAATTGCTAATGATATACATTCTGTAGCTTTGATTTTTAAAATTCAAATATAATTAATTCGTAGTTAATCTGACTTCGTTAACTCACAAACTTCGAATGTTTTTTTTAACTATGGGATCTGGGATCCAAACGTCGACTATAAAAGCGTCGTCTCGGTGTTACTCTGCTGGCGGCAAGATGGAGGGGATGGAGAACGGCGAGGAGCTGGAAACCCTAGTACGAGACTTCGATCGGATCTACCAGGTAAGTGCACGGTTCGAAGTGCCTCTCTTCTCTTCTACGTCGGGATCTCCTTCCTCACCGACTGGTAGATCGGGCTGTCCGAATCAATTTAGGGGTTTTGATCTGTAATGTCCAAGTTCTCGATCGCATTTGTTAGGTCATTTTACTCTCGATATTAGTTAGTGGTTCGTTTGATGACTGGTAATCGAGTGGAGACAAAAAGGTGCAGAAGGTGGTTGGTGGTTCTAGAGATGAAGAAGAATATATGTAGAAATGGGCACTTGAAATTTTCTTCTGATGGATGGCGAATGGCAGTATTACATGTTTGTTGCTTGCAATTTTCATTGACAGGGATACAATGATGCACTTTTGGAGATTCAGTCATTGAAGATGAGTTGTAATTGTGAAGTCATGAAACGCGAAGCTCTTGAAGCCACTTGCAATGATTTTAAAGCAGGTCGAGTATGTCATTAACACAGTACGACTTTGCAAATTCACATGTTACTCCAGTAGGAACAAATAAATGCTTTTGGTTGCAAACTTTAAATGTTAAGTTTCCCTCATGATACTAGATTGTGCTAAATACTGGCATTGACTTTAACTGAGCCATTTTATATTTCAGATATGATTTTAAATAATATTTATATTAATATATTTACTTCACTTGTGACACTTAATAAATGCATTTGATTTTTACTAATTTGATAGTAAAAAGTGGCAACTTTAGATTTTAAGATTCCCTTATGATTTTTAACAATATTCATGTTGAGGTATAGCAGCTATCATTTTTCTTATTGCTACAAATTTTGGAAATTTGTTAAGATAGCTTTGGTGCAACTTTAAGAGAAAGCTCTTTATACTATTTTAATATGCTGGCCAATATCATGTCAATATCGACGTGACAGCATCTGGTCTCCATGCCATGCCACTGATTTGATTCCAGTTGTAAATTGTTTGTGCACAATGTATTATCCATGTAGTAGACACTCATACCGTTACTGCTATTAATCATATATGCAAAAAGTATTTGCTGCACTTAACTGCGCTATTTTACAGGTTTGATTATACTTGTAGTGGTGTCTGCAATATATTATCCATGCACTTATACTGTTACCTCTATCAACAATATATAAAACTTGTTTGCTGTACTTAAATCTAGTGTTTGTTTTCAATACTTTTCCCATAATAATGCAAAGTGATCGTTGCATGCCAAGATGATTTTATTATATAAGAATTAGCTGTGCATTTGGAGACCATCTAGATGTAGTTTTCTCAAGTAGGGTTTTTTTTATCCTGTACGCCTACTATTTGGTGCTAAGATCCTCTGGCAAAGCATGGCAATGTTTAATATATTTTATGAGATGGACAGAAAATGAAAAGTTAAGAAGGTCACATCATGAATCTTGGAGCAAATTTGTTGATGAGGTATACTTTTGCTCCTGATGCATTCACTGCATGCTAATGATATATATTATTCTTTAATTTAGTTATTTGGTACTTTTGCCAAATGCGCTATCAAATGTCCTAATTTTTGTATTAGTTTAGGTGTTTTGGTACTTCTGTAAGGCTAGATACGAGGAAGCATTATAAAAAAAAACAATTGTCCTTTAATGTTCTAGCATATGTATATGCTAAGGTATATTCTGAATTAGTATTATATAAAAAAAGCATTAACTTAGTAGAAGATGTCTCTCGATAAAACTATGACTTACAACTCCTCTTACCAAAAAGGTGAGAAATCAAAAGAGTAGCAGTAGAAAGATGCTTAGGTGCAAAATAATATAAACCTTGATCTTTCATACACCTTACATAAATTGTTCCTTGGAATAAAAGTAAATGAAAGTACTTTCAATGGAAATTTTAGGGCATTATCTGCTGGTGATTGAAAAGCCAGAAAATGTGAATAATTAAAACAATCACAAAATAAAGTGGGATGATTGAAAATTCAGAATTTAAAGAGGCTAATTGTAAGCCGTGTGTCTTCACTCACAAGACATGTATGACTCATTTGAATTATGCACTTTCTATTAGTATATTCAGTGTTAAGTTATCAAAACCAAATTATGTTACAGCTCAAACTTATTAAGCTTGGGTACTTGTTCTAATCCTTTTGGTTTGAGGGGAAATGTAGTAGCCAAATTCTTCTGGAGGTTCTGTTGTATTGTTTGAAATGGGAAGATCATTCTTACTATCAGTCAACATGAAAAAGACAATAGAAGTTCAAAAATCTTGTATTTGATCACATCGTCTTATAAGGTAGCAAGGCTAATAGTGAAAAATTATGTTAGAATGGGAATACTTGCTCACTTTGTTATCATAATGATTTTCAACTTAATATCTACTGTGGTTTTATGAACCTTGAGGATTCCCTGGTCAAGGTCACCAGGATTTACCGAATTACCCTCATAAAAGGTATTTTTCTTCGGAAGCTAGATGGCATATCGCGCAAAATGCAAAAGGTTAACTGAGGAAATTAGGGATGCAAATATCAAACTGCTCAGCCGAGGAGCTGTAAGTTCTTCAATCTCATCAAACTATTTCTCCAAAATGTTCCCATCAGCTGAAAACATTTACCTTCATCAGGAACATGAAAAAATGATTGACATGCTTAAACAAGAGTACAACCAGAAAATTCACGATCTGGAGAAGCAAGTCAGGTAGGTTACAGTTTTAACTTTTTCTTGCATATATGAATGTCAGCTAAAATTACATTGCAATCAGCTGCTCACTTGATAAGCAAGCTTCAGATCAAGTTTTGATAAATCAGTTTCAACGAGAATTGGTCACGCATGAAACACATATAGACATACTGACCGGCAATCTGGAAATGGTTACCTCTGATTTTCAATCTAAATGTATGACTAACTTCTAGAGATATTATTTAATTTCTGCAATAACACCTAATATTTCATAAAAATAATATTTTCTTGAGCAGATGATTCTGAGATCCTGGAATTAAAATCTCAGCTTCTGGCTGAACAGAATGCGAAAAATGATCTGCAAGTAAAGCTGCAGAATACAGAGAATGAATGTGAGTAGTATACACTGAAAATAATGCATTTATTGTATTTCTCAGGAAAATCCAGTAAAAAAAATATCATTAGCATAATTGATTTAGGAAAAATATCAAAAGTCCAGTTGAAAAAAAGATAGGATTCCATTAGCCTTTGAGAAGAAGATAAAGATTTACGCACTTTGGCCAAATAGTTAAAGCAAATGTTTTTTTGTTTTAAATTATGGTTAGCATTGGATACAAACTCACATTGCACTGAAAATGACATCTGCATTTTCTTTTCTAGTTGTTCCATTAGTTTTACTTTGTGCTTTTAAGCTGTTTATTATGTTGCTTGTGGTTAATGGAACGGAATTGATAGAGAATGTAATAAGTTTCTCTTAGGTCTCAGAATAAATAAGTAATATAATAGGAATATTTGTTTTCAGATCGGTACATGGAATGAAATAGATGGGTCATTCTCAATCTTATATTTGGTTCATACAGATTTTGAAAGTAATAGACAAACAAATAGTTTCACAGTAGTATTTTGTTCAATCACACAAATTTGCTTGTCTCCAAAACCACTAACGATCCTCTCTAATTCTTTGTTCCAGTGCAAATTATGAAGCAGAAGCAAGAGAAGCAACAGAGAGATTCCATCTCGCTTCATCACGTGGAAACATTGAAGCAGAAGATCATGAGACTAAGAAAGGAAAATGAGTCGCTGAAGAGGCAAGTTGCGGCCTCGAACGACCATCACATATAATACAATGCCACAGCAGGTCCTAGAACTACCTTCCCACTCTCTTCTACACAAGATCTTAATCGAACTTGTTATAATATGAAACTACGGTTCCATCTCCAGCTGCCAAAAATCTTGATTTCTCTCATTCAATGTGCTGGCCGGCCCCGAAGGTCTATATCATTGCCATTGCAAGCAGAGGCTAAAGTCTAACTGAACCATTACTTGTGCCAACAAATATTATAATTGCTTGTAATCTTGAATTTCAAGCTCGTCTTTACTATAATTGCCTGTAATCTCCATTTAGTTTGGTGTTTGTTGCCCGCGCCTGAGTTTGTTCTGTTTCAGTGACCACCCCTTGTCGCCCCATCTTGCCTATGTTTGTTGCGGAATGACAGAGAAGAGAGGAGAAAATCTCTTATAATATTCTAAATTTAACCCTTTTTTTTTAAAGAATAATTGTAAAATATTAATAAATCTCTTTCTAGTTCCCCGTTGCCCAGTGAACTTTGTCTCTGATAGATGTACAAGACAAGACCCAAGAAAAAGGAAGGCGTTGACGCGAACATAACTAGTGGACAAGGGTTTAAAGGCAAATATGAAATCGGCTCAAAGTTAAGGGGGACAAACCGGAGGGCATGGATTTAAATATGGCCAGTGCGAGGTTCTAGAAGCAAATATAAAGACAGCTCCATGGGAGATTGCTAAAAGGACCACATATCTCTCTCTCTCTCTCTTTCTCTCTCCCTCTTCCCTTTCTTTCTCGTCTTTGCTCTCGATCGCGGTCGATTAGGTTTGGTTCTCCTGGTTATTTCTGTTTCTTCGAAATTGGTTTCTTCGATTGGTGGTTTTTTGATTGCCGTCTTATAATTACTTCTTATTTAGGCGGTGAAATTGATCGTAGATTTTGTTTTTTGCTTCGGTTGGGATCGGACGCCCACTTGAGTATGAAGAGATCGGTTGAGGATCTGGATCTCTCCCCAGGCTAATTGGTTCGTTTTTGTAGAATTTCTCTCTTCTGTCTTGATTGGGAGATTGGGAAGAAAGATGAGTTATTTGAATTCGATTAACGGTGCTCAAGCCAACGGTGCACTAGTTAGCGGTGGAGGACTCAGGTATTATTATTATTATTATTACTATTATTTTCATTTCGATTGTCTTCCTTCTCGATAAGCTTGTGTTTGGCCTTCTAATTTTGACGGCGACGCTTATTGCGGTTGTGGTAATGTTTGCACGCGTTATTAGCTTTCCGTTTATTGAGTGGATCTGTTGCCCTCTTTTAACTCAAGAGATTTTCTACGTTTGATGTCGTACCGGTGGATCTTTGTTTCCTGCTTCCTGCTTCCATTGGCATTCTATGTTTTGAGTTTTTAATTCAAGGCTAATTTTTGTGATAGCTTGTGTTACCATGGAATCATTAGTTTAAGTTTCTCTGTACAAGCAGATTGGGGAGCATGCAATGAATCCATCATGTATTTGCAAAGTGTGAGCTATGAGTTGGACTATTTGTTGATAATTTTACGTATATTCAAATGGGTCACCTTGTATGGATGTAGTAATGCTTCACAATACCATGAGAACTCATGTTTGTTTCTTTCATAACAGTCAAAACTTGAAGTTCAGTTATGGATATGCAAGCTCTCCAGGTAAAAGATCTTCAATGGAGGACTTCTATGAGACAAGAATTGATTGTATAGATGACCAAATTGTAGGCTTGTTTGGTGTGTTTGATGGTAAGAGTTTCTCTGGTTTTGCTTTGCATTAACTATTCTGTTTGGTGTAGTTTCCTCTTTTCTTAGATTTTTATTTAGTTGGAAAAGTTTGAAATGCTTTCATGAATATCCTTAATCATGTCTCTTTCTATACATCTTAAATAGTTTTTTTTTGTTGGAATTCTTATACATTCAATGCCTCGATGCCATTTTTTTTATCATAATTGTACGATGTGCAGGTCATGGTGGTGCACAAGTGGCAGAGTATGTAAAACAAAACCTTTTCAGCAATTTACTTCAGCATCCCAAGTTCATTAGTGATATCAAATCAGCTCTAGGTGATGCTAGTTTGCTTTTGTTATGTGAGGATATTTAAGATAAAGAATCTGACTTCAAAAAATTTATTTGAATTTCTTCAGCTGATGCATACAAACATACAGATTCAGAGTTTTTAAAATGTGAGAACAGTCAAAATCGAGAGGCTGGTTCGACTGCTTCAACTGCAGTTCTTGTTGGTAATCGTTTAGTTGTAGCAAATGTTGGGGACTCAAGAGTTGTTATATGTAAGGGAGGAGATGGTAAGTCCCAGTAGTTATAATCATCATTTGAATTAGTTAGATGCCATTTTTTATGAGAACAAATCATGGTTAGACTCTTCGGCTAACAAATACCTAAGAACCCATTTGCTGCAATCACTGCTACAGCAACACCACTTGGCTAGAGGCCAACTGTAAAATGTCCCTCAGAAGTAAGCGTCAATTTCTTATGAGAACATTGTTGAACATACATTGTTGGTTTGACCTTTTCAGCAAGACTAATCATTAATATTGAAGGAAACACCACAATATTTTACAATATAGCAGGATTTCATCTTCTATGGGGCTTGTTAAAAGCAAGAATGCAAAAAAGCACATCATTTTATCTCTAGTGAGCAATGTATCTTTCATTACCTTGAATTGTGCAGCAAGACCAAAATAGAAAGAGGAAAGAACCATTAAAAATTATAATAGTTAAAAAGGAGAGGATAAAAATATTGTTGGTTTTGAAACATTGTTTCATATTTACCTCTCCTTTTTTTCATAAATTGACTCACCTAGATTCATGATTTCATTATCACTTTTCTTTTTGCACTATATTTGTTATATATTAATCTTAGCACTTTAAATGTGGTTATCTTACCTTCTTTGTTTTCTAACCTTTACTTTGTCACCTAGAGTCCAATGTGAGACTTTTACTTCATTCTTCTAAACATAAGATTAAGATGGTTGAAAGTCTACCTTTTCTCTTTGCATTCCTGATGAAGTTTCTTTCCTTAGATTACTGTTTTGTCAACATTCCGTTTTAACTGTATTAGAGCCAAAATCATAGGAAAGAAAATTTGAATCGCATCAAATAATATTGAAAGAGGATCAAAGTCTCATAAGAAAATTTGATAATCTTGTGAGAAATAGTATGCCATACGACAATATTAAGTTCTTCCACCCTTTGAGGATCTATATATTCTTTTAACTTGTCACTGCTATCCTTTCTGTTTAATCATTTCCTGGCCTTTTATCATCTTGTGGTTCACTTTGTATCTTTCTTTGGGAGTACAACTGATTAATGTCTTCTAAATATACTAAAATTTTTGTTTCATTTATGAGCAGTAAATTTTGTATGGTAGTTAATTTCTTTATTTTTTTGTTGGTCAATTTTGGTATGTACTTATATTCTATAAGCTTGTTGCACTTTGGAATTTTTGTTTCTTTTCTTCCCTTCTTTTTCCATTGAATTAACTATCAAGTTTGTTTACTCATTAATAGTCCAACTGATTTAGAAGATAGTATGAAACTCATTGGTTCTTGTCTTTTGACACATCATTTGTGACGAATTTTCCAAGGAGTTTTTTTTTTTTTTGAGGGATCACTTTTTCCAAACATTGATTTTCATCTGTTTTCTCAAGTCACAGTAGAGTTGTAAAGAAATATCTTAACACATTGAGATATTAGTTTTAAAGTGGAAACTTTATTGGTTAATATATATATATATTCTAAAACTAATGTGCTGGGCGAGAACAGAAACTACTTTCTTGGAATGGTTTGAAATTTCTGTAAACTAACAGTTAATGAGCTTAAAATTTCCCATTCTTCTAGGCCTTCTCACAAATGCCTGTTGTTGACTTGTGCAGCTATAGCTGTCTCAAGGGATCACAAGCCTGACCAAACAGATGAGAGGCAAAGGATTGAGGATGCTGGGGGCTTTGTGATGTGGGCAGGTATTTTATCATTCCTCCAACTTTACCTATTGTTGGATGAATTTTAGTTTAATCTTCATTTTGTTATTAAAGGAACATGGCGTGTTGGTGGTGTCCTTGCCGTTTCTCGTGCATTTGGTGATAGGCATTTGAAGCGATTTGTTGTTGCAGATCCGGAAATTCATGTTTGATCTAACCCTTTCTTTTCTCTATAAGTTAATCTATAGTTTTGCTTTCGCCAATGAGCAACAGTTTGGCTGGATTTTCTGATCCAACATGAGCACTTATTGCTGAATGCAGGAGGAGGAGGTTGATGGATCTCTCGAGTTCGTAATTCTTGCAAGTGATGGATTATGGGATGTTGTTTCAAATGAGGTGCTTACATATCTATGCTTTTACATTTATGTCTTTGTAAAGTTTAAAGGTATTGATGTGATTTGAAATAAATCTAATAAGTATGCAATCAAAAATTAAATTTCTATCTTATACATCTAGAACTAAGATGAAGGGGAGAAATGGCTCAATAGTAAAGCTATTGTCGTGTGACCATAAGTCGTGTGACCGTTGTGGTGTTTGAGTTACGAAAGCAGTCTCTTGCAATGCAAGGTAATGCTATGTACAATGGACCAATATGGTCCAATCCTTCACTAGAACATCTCGTATTGGTGGGAGTTTCATGCACTGGATTGTCCTTTTATACATCTAGAACTAAGATATCTTATCTTATTTACAAGTGTATATATTTTAGACCTTTAGAACCAAATTAATGAGTAGTGAAACTTATACAAAGTCGGTTACTGGTATCTTAAGTTTTACATTTGTATAGAAATGAGTGTGTGCATGTGATAATTAGTTGCCCCAACATCCATTTTATCATTGCTACAATAAAAGAACGATTTGAGCCTAGGCACTAGGCAAAACTCACAACTACATGTTAGCCTAACTTGAGTGCAAAAATAATTGCCCCCAAGGCATAGGGCAGACGGTGGGCGCATGATATCTTTGACGTAATGGTCAGGGATTGATTCTCAGGAATTTATGACCTGGGGTTTACCCCCCATGCGCTTAACGCCTGTGTACCTACATTTACCTCCCTCCATATCTATGAGGTCGGCACTAGGAGGACCGTTAAGATAGCGGATCTACCTTTTGAGTGCAAAAATAATTACTCGACTTCTGATGAAAGGTAATTGAAAGTAGATTAAAAGTAATGTGAAAATTTTCAAGAATTAATTCATCTTGTCCTTGAAAAATTAACCATGCATAGTAAATAAGACTAATTAATTAGGGGAAATTCATTTTTATTGATTTAATAAAAAAAATTATGTTAAAATTCTTAGACTATAATCTATTGGGTGTTAGCACATAATTAGAGAGATGAGAAATGGCATTATTACTCTGAGATAGTATTGACTATAGTTTCTCATTTGTTTCTTATCTTTTTATTTTAGTACCATACAAGATTTATAAAGTTATTGTTGTTTGCAAATGTTGTAATGAGAGTTCAGTAATATCATATTTGAATGTTCAAGTTGATTCAAATTTAAAAGATAAATAATTAATAATGGTAAATGAGGGGAAAATACTAATGTGAGATTATCAAAAAGGACCTGACTGGGAGATTATTGCAAAAGTCAGAAAAATACTAATGTCATTACAATTAGCTTAGCCCAAATAGATGATAAATTTTTTTTTAAAAATGTTATATTAGTTTCATTAACTAAAATTGACGCCGCATAGCCTAATTTAACATTACTAACTGTGTGGCATTAAGTAGATTTGTAGATTGCCCGAACTATGTTGGATCTTGTAAATTAAGTATTTGTATATCATTATCAATCTGACAATGGTAGAGTTGAAGTAGGGTCCATTCCCGGTGTGATGAAATATTTTATAAAACAGTTGCCTTTGCGATGATAAACTAAAATGAACAATGTGTTGAACCTTTTCCTACATATTTGAAAATTCCCTTTGAGAAAGTAAAGAAAAGACCAACACAAAGCATCAACTACTTTCTAATCGAATCCCATCCCCTACAGGAAGCTGTGGAGATGGTAAAATCCTTTGAGGATCCAGAACAAGCAGCCAAGAAGCTGTTGCAGGAGGCATATCAAAGAGGCAGTGCGGACAATATAACCTGTGTCGTCGTGCGATTCTTGTCTAGTACTGATGAAACTACAAGAAAACTGTAGGTGAAACCCCCTCTCTCTTTGCTTCTCTTTTATCCCCTATATGCCGTCTGTAATTGTTTTAGGACTTTGAATTTGGATGATGAGAATTGGTTGCTCTTTTATTTGGAGTGATCGATGAGGTTGTTCTTATTATTCTAACCTACTGAGCGTGTGTGACTGTATGTGGTACAAGATTATGAAGCTGAATACAGATAGATACTCTGTTTTAGATTCCATCAATTATTTCTTTTAAGATTTCAAGGCTCATTGTATATGCTCTTACGGAATCTATCTACTCTATTGTGGTCGTGCTTTTGATGTGGAATCTGACTGTAATACAATTGTTTTTTTCTCGATTTTCAACACTTTCCTGTAGTTTTTTTCGATGGGATTTGCTTAGTTAAAACATAAAATGCATAACCTTTAAACCCAACGAGTTGATCTTTGGTGTTTCAAGTTACTGAATTCAAGCTTTTGTGCTTCAAATCAGACCCTTTCCCTAGTGTAAAAAAAAAAAAGTCTCAATGATAATCCTTTTGCTAAAATATAGTGTTAAAAAAAATTATGAGGGATGTGATTAAAAATAAACGATTGTTGAGGTATCATTTGGTGAAAACAAATTATAAGGGCGTTATCGAATAAACTACATCCTCGGCAAAAGTATTTGATTCGTGACTTCCTTAAATGCCAACCACAACCTCACCGACAGTCGTCGTACCGGTCTCAGGTGCCTAGCCTGACTCCATCCATGAGCACCTTCCTCCTTCCCGCTCAAACCCTAGCTTTCCCCGCAAATCCCTCCTCCTCATCCCTCTTCCGCCGGTCTTCGACTCTCGCATCCACCATCGGCGTGATCAAGGCGAGTTCTGCCCCTCGCAGCAAACCTGTTCGCCCGTCGCCGCTCGAGGCCAGCAGACTCCCTCTCAGGTTTCTTTGGTCTTCTTTGGTCTCGATGATCTTCTCGTTTCATATGATCGGAATTCGATATTCGTTTTTTTTGCCCTCCAGGGGCATTTTATTAGCGAGCATCGTTGGATTCGCCTGTGCCCTTACTTTCAATTCAGCGGTGACGGCAACAATTTACCCTTGCGAAGATGTCGACAGATACTACACTGGCGTCGATGGGCTTCAAGGCGCCGCCCTGATGAAGAAGCTCAATTCCATTGTTTCTGTTCATCAGTCGCTGCGTTACAAAGACGTACTTTCTTTGTTTCTCTGGTTCTAGTATAATTAGCTGTTAATTGTTTACCTGTTGCTTGTTATAACTCAGATCTGGTACGCTCTCAAGATTCTTGATGCGGCAGATTTCGAAAACCCGGAAGCCTCCTCAGAGATGTAGAGCTGCAGTTTGTAAGCTTGGTGGTTGGTTCCATGTTTTTTTAGCTTTCTAACGTAGAACTACTTGCCTAGGTCTTTATGTGCAGAGTTGAGATCTATTCTCTTAGAGCTGTTCCAAAATCATTGGCCGGAAAGACAGAAGGATGGAACAGTGAGTAAATATGCTTCAGAATAAGTACTTGTTTGTTGTTAACCATTATATTTAAATCAAAATTACTCTTCTTAAACTGATGGGGCAAAAAAATGGTAGTTCACAGGGAAAATGTAACTTAAGGATGCACTGGCAAAATTATGATTGATTAATTCAGTTGAGTATTTGCATTCAAATGCTCCAGACTGTAGTTGCACTATTTGGCATGCGCAACATTTTCACAGGCTAATATTTCATCCCCTTCTTCTAGAATAGTAGATGGTTATAGGGATGATGGAACTATCATATAGTTTGATATGTTGTCTTGGTTTTTATTCTTAAGTAGATTATGATAGAGGTAATTAGAAGAGAATAGAATACAATCTACGCTAATGACTTGATCAATTCAACATCTCGTATTGGAAGTTGAAGTTCAATTTTATGTAATTAGGAGGTAATAACAAGTATAGAGTGTGGTCAGTAGCTCATACATTGTGAAAAGAGAGCATCACCTCTAACGGTTGTCTCTGGGATCATCTTTCTTGTATTATCTCTTTGGAAATCATTTCACTTTTGAAATTCTTTTATCCATCTCGACTGGCTAATCTCCTTTTGGCTGTGCATTTGGATGCTGTTTGGGCATGTTGATGTGTAATCGCTTGCTAGTTGCTACTGCTGCATAGACTATTGCAACCCAAGCTAGGATAGAAACTAGATAGGATTATTATAGGAAGGGCCAAGCCTTGGATTATCTTGGAAGAATTGAATATTCCTACCTGATGGTGGTAATCCAGGGTATTCGTTTTTGTTGTGCTTCTGATCTAAGCAAAATCTTAGTAACTACCATAAAGTTGATTAACTGCAAAAAAAAATCCGGCAATGATCACTTTTCTGTGTTGCAGGGGAACATTTATGGCCACGATCATATGGCTTGACGAATGGACCAATGTTGACAGATTTACATAACATTCATCCTGCAGATGCAAATGGTAATGATTAACTGGAATAATCATCACTAAACATGTTACTAATTAACAATTTCATAATCAAGAGCATATTCCAATAATGCAATGCATTTGTCAGGACATCTTTATAGAAATACAACTTTATTTGTTTTTTTTTTTAAAAAAAAATTGCATTAGCGTGGAGTTTCTTATGGAAGTTATAACATGGATATGCCACCTACCTTTATCTCAAAAAAATGAGCAAACCAAAGTCATTAGATGAAAAGAGTATAATGTATAATTTGTCTTGTTTCCTTGGTTTTTAGTTTTTTCTCCTCCATGTGCATTTGGAGAACAGATGAAAAAAGTGAAAAGTTTATACTAAGATCATGGTAGAATGATTAATTTGAATGAACACACACAGATACACATATCCCCGGCTTGTATGTTGTCGAACTCCATATTTCCTAGTGATTCAACTGTAGTATGCTATATTTCACAGCTAAAATTTGTGAAGCGGTTGAATAGTTGTTGCTGATTATCAATACGATACAGTATAACCTGTTTGTATTTAGCTATGTCTTCATAAGAAAAATATAATTCATCATATGGGATCTCTATTGGTCTACTATTAATCTTGGCCATTATGATGGTGACAAAAATGTTTACTTCTCTTGCTAGCTTATGAATTTCCATTGCTATACTTCTTGTGCAGTAAATTCATCCAGGGGAAACAAGTACTATGGAGACTGTTCTACATCAACTCACTGTTCGAGGCCGGCAAACAATGAAGCTGCTGCTGACACCGAAACTGACAAGGAAAGATGGGCACCACCTAAAGAGGTTCTTATTACATTTTGATATATCTCTCTCCTTTCTCGTTGGTTGCTTATCCAAAGGATTCTTGAGTGCTAAATTCTCGAGAAAGGAAAGTATTCGTATTTTTCTCATAAATAATGCTGCACATTTTATAGATCTAGATTCTTGGTACAGAAGCATAGTAAATTAAGTTGTAAACTTATTTTGTTTTGTTTACAATAGATCAAAGTCTGGTTGATGTCTCTTAATCTTTGCATTTTCCTTCTGAATCAGATAATAAACTATGAAACTAAGTTAATCCTTTGATTCCTTTCTCTTGCTTGTTTCCTGCATTTCCTGCAGTAATATAATTCCCCGAAACTTAGTTTTTCTTCCTCTTTTGTTGATCGGCCAAATTTTGTTTCTTGTGTATTTCTATGACATAACCCTTCCACGGACATGGAGAAATTGTTAGTCAGAGCATGAAGGGAGCTCAGAAATCACTGTAATAAGCATGGATTATAATTTAGTACCAGGATTGGTGTGTACCGATTACTTGTTACGAACTAATTTCTGATCTCAGTTTCAGTTTGGACCTGGAGATAAATGCCAATTCCTGAACCCTTTCTCTAGATATGCATCGATACATTCTTATTTGACTAGTTGAATCCAGTCTATTACCAAAGCTTTCGGGCATTCACTGGCCTCTTACTTTTTTTTTTCCTTGTCTTTTTGGCTTAAGCATATTTTACCTTTTCTCAGTTTGGTTTGACTAGTCGAATCCAGTTTTTTTTTTTTAACTTGATTATGTATGACTAAATTTCTATGGCCTATTTGTAAAACAGGTGAAAGGAGACATAGCACGATCGTTAATGTATATGGCGGTGTCTTATGGATTTCAACAACCTAATGGGAGTCCACCATTACGACTTTCTGATTCGCCAAATATTGGTAAATTCATTTTTTTACAAATTATTTGTTGCTTATTTAGATGATGAAGTTTACATGGGTTAACCATAGCTAGCCAGCTTATCTATTCAACTAATTTTATAGGTTTGAGGTTTATATATTTCATATTTCAGAAGAATAAGGTTTAAAAGATCGCTTTGACATATTACTACTAGATCGGTAGACAAATAGGTGGGATTATCAAATGATTGGACTTCTTAAGATTAGTATAATAGCTTAATTATGCTGTTAAATATAGTGGCATACCATTCCCAACTAGAGTTCAGCTGCATGAGGTCATATTTCTTAGTCACCATAGTTCAATTTCTACACTATTCATAATATATCCTTTAATCTTTTTCAATTTCAGTTAGAATATCCAGAAATTTAATGATGCATATAATCCTTATGGTTGTGAAGCATTTTAGTGTCATTTGTGATATGCGTTTGAAAACTATACAAAAACTTAACAATAAATCTTTAGCGATTGCTAGCGCCCATGAATTTAACCATCTGACAATACTTTTAGTTGATTTGTTGAATGATCGAAACAATACCTTTCAGTTATACCCACCGTACTGGTTGTGGCATTTAAAACTATATGTTATACCACAATTGTTTTGAGATTGTATCCAGAATTGTTTACGTAAGACGCCAAAAAAGGCTGTAATATCCTCTTCCCTTTTTCTCTACAATCCCTCCATCTCTATCAGCATGTTTGTGAGTTCCCTGGTATCCTCGGAACGGTCTAGTGGCTAGCGCATGAGGTGTTGCCACAATGAGGTCTGGGGTTCAAATCTCGGCGAAACCGAGATAAAATGCCTCCCTTATGTGCTAGTCACTATTTCAAAGGCTAGTAGCCGTCCATGATTTACCCGCCCGGTTAGTATTCACCTTTTGCTACAATATTTATGAGTTCCCTACCCGGAAAGTAACTCAAGACTCTCCTAGCTTCCATTCTTGAAAGTCGTTATGATTTATGAAAATAAGTTGAATTTAGTGGTTTGCTAACGGTGCTCCCATATATGTTCCTGCCAGAAACAAATGAAATGGGCCTCCTTTCAACTTTGCTACAGTGGAACAAACTCGATCCCCCTTCGAGCGCGGAGAAGTTAAGAAATGACAGGATATGCAAGTTGTATCAGCACAATCGGAATCCTTTCATCGATCATCCAGAATACGCCAACCTCATCTGGAAATACGCCACCAATAAAGGAAAGTTATCACTCTCAGATCCTCTTTACTCGAAATCGCCGCTCAATATTTCTTAATCTATCTCAGATATATATATATATATATATATATATATATTCTCATCTATCTTGTCATCCTCCTGCTAAATCTCTGTAAAATTTTCCATAAACTACGATTTTACATCACTCCAAATATTCAAAATCTGAAAAGTATTCACTCAATGGTTTATGCTAAACCAGCAAATCATTTCTACTTCCTCTGTGTCTCTTTCTTATTGTAATTGAGTCATTCAGCAGCCTCTCTTAACTCAGAAAGTAACTTTTTTGTTTTTAATAATTTAGGTGTTTTGATTAATTCTGGAGGTCGATCCGATAAATTAATCAGAAATATAATTTATATGCATTTAAAAATTAATTTAAAAAATATTCATCTTATTTGATATTTAAATTTTTCTCCGAAGTGCTTTGCATCTCAGGTAGACAAAACTAAAAACCTAAAAAAAACCACTGATCTATTTTGTGTGGCAGTAAAGTTGCACGCTTGACCCAATGACAACCACAACATCTTCAAAGGACATCAACAGCAACAACATCAAATGCAACAACACACGCACACTGATTAGTTGACCAACGGTCTGAAAAAATCATGCAGTCGACGAGAGAAAATGCAAATTTCATGGGGCCTCTATAGAACCCTTCCTATGTAGTTGCTCTTGATTCGGTCTAGAATTGTCTCCATCATTTTTAATTAAATCATCGACACTCAAAATGCAATCTTGCCTGCAATGAGATTCAGTGGAGAGAGCGTCTACAGATTTTGCATTCTATGAATCGACTATGCAAGAACCGAAGTGGCTTTTAAAGCTACAACCCAAACGCATTTTTTTTTAAAAAAAAAATTGTTTTTGTGATGGATGTGGGTGTGATTGGACACTTTGTTTACAAAATGAGAAGAAAAAACATATTTTCAAATGGATTTGATTAGACAATCCAAGTTGGTGTCCTTTGACCACATGGATTGTCTAATGACCACACCAAAAGCCAATTTAACAATTTATAACTTGACCCCACAGAATCTAACTCATTCATGTTACCACATTTGTCATTGCTGGCATTAATCCGCCAATTGCGGAGGTTGTTTTAAGCACCTCTTTAACAATCCTACAAATTTTAAGCTTCTATGAAAATATTATTATTTTTTTAAAAAAATTGCATGACAAAGGAATGTGTCTTGATCAAACGAGCACATGGCACATGCAATGCCCAAAGCCTTGTTCATGTATGGCTCCCATGTGCCTTGTCTACTTCTACTTCTCTTAAAATTTGACACGTACTCCATTAAAATATATATACTATTTATCTTTATTTATTTATTTATTTATTTTTCTCTTCCCTTTTATTCTCTTTGGTATATTTTATCCTATTTCAAAACACATTTGTATATTCGTCCAACATTTTAACTTTAACAAAATTTATCATATCTTCACTTTTTTTTACATAAATTGTATTTTAAAATTAAAGATAAAATAATAGACACATAATTTAAACAATTAGATGAAACAAATTTGTCCCAAAACTTAGTAAGAATTCAAATTAAACAAAATAACTAGGATAAATATTCAATAAAAATCAACAATTTCATATGAATTAAATTAAGCTAATAACGCATTTGATAGTGCCAATTACCCATTTTTTTATTTAAATTCTTATTTAAAAAAATGAATAAGTAGCTCGATTGATAATGTTCACTTATGTCATTCAAACTATGTCCCACTAGCCATAAGGTGAACATGACTTATGCCTTGTGAGTCCCATGTATATATCTACTTAAAACAAAAATAAGAAACACACATGTTATAGCACATGAGTCATGCCACAAGAAAAAAAAAACACACAATTAATAGAGGAAGGTAAGAGTTGAAAAAAAAGAGTTTCTTCTCCTCCCTCTAGACATATAGACTTTAATATCATTTTAAAAGTTTTTTAAAAATGTATTTAGGATAAATTTAAAAGTATATATATATATATATATATATATATATATCCTTCTTTGAGTTTTTGGAAATTTATGAAGAATTACCTTTTAAAATTGAATAAAATGGTTAATGCAGGGAGCAAACAAGGGATGGGCTTTTAGTTGGTGGACTATATAGCAAGGACAAGAATGGTCTCTGTATATAAAGGGATAGAGAGCCGAAGGAAGAGAACACCACTGACTCCTGTTCCTACTACGGCCACTGCTGCTGCTGTTGCTACTCTTGCATGATCGACCAATTCCTTGGTCCTTTAAGATTCCTTCAAAGATGTCGAAGTTGCAGAGGTATAGAGGAGTAAGGCAACGCCATTGGGGCTCATGGGTCTCAGAAATCCGTCATCCAATCTTGTAAATCGATCAACTAGCTAGAAAAAAATTTCACTGAAGCATTTCGTCGAACACGTTACTGACCTGTAGGGAGGCTCCGCTGATCTGATCTGCTTTGCTTCTTCCAGGAAGACGCGGATTTGGCTGGGCACGTTCGAGACGGCGGAGACCGCGGCGCGGGCGTACG
The DNA here is from genome assembly GCA_037833815.1 of Zingiber zerumbet. Classification (NCBI taxonomy): domain Eukaryota; kingdom Viridiplantae; phylum Streptophyta; class Magnoliopsida; order Zingiberales; family Zingiberaceae; genus Zingiber; species Zingiber zerumbet. The sequence continues at coordinate 22,130 of JBBMJZ010032780.1, forward strand.
ACGAGGCGGCGCGGCTGATGTGCGGCGCCAAGGCCCGCACCAACTTCCCCTCCGCTGCCGGATCGTCGTCGTCGTCGACGACTGCGGCGGCGCTGTCGCCGAGCCTGGTGGCGAAGCTGGAGAAGTGCTGCTCCGCGGCGGGGGGGACCACCAAGGGGCCGGAGAAGGAGGGGGACGGCGTGGAAGTGGGCAATGAGTACATAGAGGAGATGATCGAGGAGCTCATATACGATGGTTCCTTGGAGATCTCATGCTCTTCGCCTTGCTCCTCCTCCTCCTCCTCCGCCGCTTCGTCCTCTCATTACTCATCGTATGTTTGAGTAAATGCCACAGGGAATGGGGCTACAGTTAGGGTTTTTTATTTATTTTATTCACTTTTGGGTCCTACATTTGATGCACACGTGTGACGTCGCTATTTGTCAATAAACCCTACATTTACTACTTTAATAAATCCGAACGTCCTCGAAATCACGAGCATTAAGTAGGTTTGATTAAGCTAATCCTTATGATTAAATTACTTTTGTGCTGATAGAATCTTGTCAGAAGCTATGAATTGTCCTAAGCACTTGTATATGAACGGAATCCTAAGAAAGGACCTACGTTTTTTTTGACAGTCTCGTCTTACGATAACAAACTTTACCGTTATATGCAAAAATGTGTATGATAAATATAAAATATTTTATCAAAGAATGCAAGTTTAGTTGCTACTAAATTGCAGATCAATCTACATACGCATAGACAACAATGGAAAGAAAATACAACTCAATGGACTACCTTTCTTATCACGACAATTAGTTTCATGGAGTTTGTGTTCTATGGATGGCCAAGAGACTGGGCGTACAAGTTAGACGTGTTATTTAAGGATGATACAACACAACCTAAGGATGATACAACAAACACACAGGTTAAAAGTTAGGCACTAACTCATGAAATGGATGCAACACTATTGAAACTAGATAAATTATTATACAGTGGACAACGAGCACTGATGGCCGAAAGAGCTAAACTAGCTGGAACACGACTTGCTTTCACTTGGTCAGTGCATGGTTGGGGTTATTGTCACTTTGACACTCGTCGGGGTCGGTGTCTTTGCTCCCTTTCTCCTCCCACTTTTCCTTCTCTTTTCGCTTGCTGTCTAGTGCGAGGCCGAGGTGAAACCGAAACGTGCTCAATTGATTTCCTTTTCGTGACCTTCCGTGATTTAGTTGTGATATGGTTCTCCGGACGAACAGGCGTGGTATCCATGCTTGGATGCTCCTTGATCACTTTAGCTACATCAGTAGTTTGCTCACCACCACTGCTGAATTGATTGAAACTTTTCTTTTCCTGGGAAACAAGTTGAGGTGGGACATTTGATTCTGTCGATCCACTGAACAGCAAACCCAGCAATTAGAAGTAAGGTGAATTATTCTGACCAAAAAAAGTTGCTAAGAAGCACCCATGTGTATTTACCCTTTTTTTGAGAAGTCGTGTCCTGATCCATCTGTTGCGTGCAGAGAACAAAGATTTTGATCCTGCGGCTTTGCATCTGTTTACATTTTTAAGAGATTCAGTGGAGCTGAAAGTATATATAGCGGAATGACAGTATTGCTACATGGCAAGGGTCTCAAATAGTAGGAATATGTTCGATCGAGAAATTACCATCATACACCTTTGATGCTGAAGCTGAAATAAAAGATTCATGAGGAACATCATCGTTGATAATGTCTTCTAGCACAGTTGATGAAGGCTTGCTGACATCCTGATGCAATAATAATTTCATAATGGTTATCGCAATTATTATGTTAACATATGTAACAAAAATGTATAAAAACCTGGAAAATCAAGTAGGGATGCTTGGGAAGAAAAACAAATAATAATACTTATACGTTCACCTTGTTAGCATCCAAATAAATAGGCAATTTATGCTCGGTGTATCAGATAGAGTCGAACCTAATGTGGCAAAAGACAAATACATTCGCCCCCAGCTTCCCCGCCTTAGGACCAATATGAAAGAGGTAAATCACGGTAACTAAGCGGCAAGTGGGGGGTAAAATACGGTTGCAAGGATTTAAGCCCCACCAACCCCGAGGTTCAACCCTTAGACCTCATGTGGCAAACTAACAATCACTTACCAACTCAGATAGAGTCGGACCTAATGAACTGATAGTTGGTGATGCAGTTTTATCTACCGAGGCCTCAAGTGTTTCCATGGGCTTTGAAGTCAAGGTAGCAGAAGTGGACTTTACAGCTAGTGTGATAATGTCTTCATCGATAGGTTTATCAACTAAGTTACCATCATCATTACGACAAAGATCTTCAACATGCTGTACTAATGACTTAGCAAGAGCAATGGAAGTCTCCAGCAATGATAATGAAGACAAAAACTGTACTGTTCTTAAAAAGTATGGATCTCTCTCAAATTCACAATGTGACCTATGCATCTTCTAGGCTATTCGAAAGACCATAAGAAAGAAAGATCAGCATTCTCATGGAAAAAAAGAAGAAGTGATGTTTGGTGTAATGTCATTGAAATGAGCAAAAAATAATAAACTATATGCTGCGGATGAGATCTTTGAAATCTCTATTTGAAATAATTCCTGGGAATCAATTAGTTTCAAGGAAGGATTTTCAAGTAGGGTATCTGCCAATATCAAAGGGGGTTTCTTATTATTATCTGGACTTTCCTGCGATCCGGAAGAGAAATAGTTCCTCTTAAAATCCTGAAAACAGGCATCGAATTGTAAGATAGGAAACAAAAAAAGTATCAGTTCAACAAAGGACCAAATTGGTAATTGTTGAACTGCAAAGTATGAGAACTATGGCATGCAATTCCAAGACATTTACAGAGGAAAGTACACATGGAAATTTCACAATGTGACCTATGCATCTTCTAGGCTATTCGAAAGGCCAAAAAAAAGGAAGATCAGCATTCTCAAAAGAAAAGAAGTGATGTTTGGTGTAATGTCATTGAAATGAGCAAAAATAATAAACTATCAACTTCGACGATGCTTGATTGCCAAAATATGTTGTTTGTTCTATTTAAGTAGCAAGTAAGATGTCTCAATGGATGGCAATTTCATCTTAATTTGTTTCTTGAGATTCATGATCCATGAATCCGTAGACAGTTCACCTATGCTTTCTTTTTTCGATAAATTTTGTAAAAGAAACATATAATGGTTTCATCACAATTATGATACGGGCAGTCTGCTCCCAAAATACTGCCAAAAAGGATTACTTTCTCAACTTCCTTGCCATCGAAAGACAAAATAACTCAGCAGCTGGACCATTCCAAACTAGTCACCATGGCCTTTGATCCTACAGTATTCTAAGAGTGACTTCCACACAAAGAAGCGTGTGGGATATCTGGTATCAACTGAGCTCAGAATCTTGCCTGGGGTGATCCTCAAAATCAGCAAAAATGCTATGGCCTAGGAAAATTCTAGTTTCTTCAGCAAAAATGCTAAACTAGACTTGTGGAGGGAAACACTAGAAGAGAAAGATTTTAAGCTTAGTAGATTAAAGACAGAATATATGGAATTTAAGTTTAGCAATAATAGAAGTAATGAAACAATTGTTA
>JBBMJZ010032789.1:0-10086 GCA_037833815.1 Zingiber zerumbet
TATTATTGATGGACTTGAGTTGGGTGTTCGGGCCGAACACAGGAAGCCCAAGCCCATCAGGAGGCCTAAACCAATTAGGTTAAAAAAAGGTCCCTGTTGTAGCCTCTATATAAAGCTTCGCATCCACCCCAACAGAATTCGATTAAAAAAGGAAAATTTTTTCTAAACAGAATTCTGTTATTTTTTCTTTCTTTGTAACCTACGCCAGGGGTTATAAAAGGGGGAGATGTCACCCCCTAAACATAAGTTTTTCACAACTCTCTTGCTTAGGGCCGGCGACACAAGGTTCTCCTTCTCTCTTGCTTAGGGCCGGCGGCACAAGGTTCCCCTTCTCCACCTTAGGGCCGATGACACAATTCTCTTCCAACTCCACCTTAGGGCCAGCGGCTTGTAAGAGAGGAAGAAGAGGAGAAGGTGACCATCCTAGGGCCTCCTTTTGGTGGTCGGCGATTGGAAACAAAGAAGAGAAGAAGGGTGGTTTTTGTCTTGGTAGATCGTCTCTCACACGACTTCCAAAAAGAGGAGAGGAATGCAGCAAAAGATCAAGAGGTCTTTGGCTAAAAAGGAAAGGTACAACTAGTTCTTTAATTTCGCTGTGTAATTAGTTTAGTTTTCTTTGTATGGATCCTGAATACCAACACAAGAGGCCAGCGATCTTGTACTTTGATCAAGGTGTGTTTTGATCTGTCAAAAACTTGCTTGATTGATTAAACACATGTCTGATCGAACATGTGAGTTTCTAGGAAAAGTACTGTACTTGTACAATTTTTGTATAAGGAAAATTTAAACAGAATGGAATTCTAGCACCTTCAGAAGAGCCCACACCTTGCTTGGGTTGACTTCAATTCTCCGCTCGATCACTATGTATGCTAGGAACCATTTGCTTCTAGCTCCGAACAAGTATTTACTAGGATTGATCTTTAATCCATATCGCCTCAAAGTTTTGCAAGTCTCCTCCACATCAGCACATAGATCGCTCACCCGAAGGGATTTGATAAGGATGTCATCCACATAAACTTCCATATTCTACCCGTTTTGCTTCTGAAAGACCTTGTTCATAAGCCATTGATAGGTAGCTCCTGCATTCTTTAGTCCAAATGACATAACATTATAATAATAAGTGCCCTTGCCAGTTATGAAGCTAACATTTTCCTGATCATCTTTGGCGAGCGAGACTTGGTGATATCCCTGGTAGGCATCCACATACAAATGAATTCATACCCAGAGGTAGAATCCACCACTTGATCGATAGGGGATAGTGGATAGTAATCTTCCAGACGGGTTTTGTTAAGATCTTTAAAATTTATGCAAACTCGCCATTTATTTTCTAACTTAGACACCAGGACAACATTTGCTAGTCATCTTGGGAACTAACTTCTCGGATGTAGCCCTCCTCCAGTCATTTATCCACCTCTTCCTTGATAATTTTATTCTGATCTATCCCAAAATCTCGCTTCCTCTACTTGATTGGATGGGAATCTGGATGAGCATAGAGTACATGTTCCATGATCTCGGGTGATATGCCCGTCACTTCTTTGGGCGTCTAGGCGAAAACATCACTGTTGTACGTCAAACATTTGACCAGCTCAGCTTTAAGTTCAGGAATCCAGTTGACTGCTATCTGAGTAGTAGCTTCCGGTCGACCAAGTTGAATCTATACTTTTTCCTTTTCTTCATATTAGAGTGGGCGGTGTTTCCTGGATAGTGTTGACCTCCATTCTTTGAATTTTTCGAGCAGCATTAGCCTCTGTCTTGACTATTCTACATAGCACTTGACGAGTTGATCACCTTTGACCTCACCCACCTGGTCATCCACGGGAAATTTTATTCTTTGACAGAAGATTGAGACGACCACCCAAAATGACGGTCGACCCAAAATGACATTGTAAGCCGAGGGTGCATCCACAACTATGAAGATTGATTGGTGTGTCCTCATTAGAAGCTTCTCCCCTAAAGATATGACCAACTTTATTTGGCTAAGCAGCTAGACCTCGTTACTCGTGAATCCATACAAAAGAGTCGCCATGGGTTGCAGCTCACTCGAGTCTATCTGTAACTGCTCAAATGTCTACTTGAGCATGATGTTAACTAAGCTCCCTGTATCAATAAAAGTACGAGAAATATTATAATTGGCTATAATAACCTTAATTATTAAATCATGATCATTGGGTATTTCCACCCCTTCCAAATCTTTGGGTTTAAAGCTGATTTCGAGCCTGATCACTTGCTCTGTGCTGCATCCGACCGCATGAATCCAAATGCCGAGCATGTGACTTTTTTGCTCGGTTGGACCCGCGACTACCATGTTGATGTTGCCTCGGGCGACATTGTTGCAGTTCTCCTCCTACTGGGTTGTTAGCTCTGGTTGAACCCATGCTGGAACTTGCACTCAGTCAGCTAGCGGTGGACGTGTTCTTTAGCGCCGCTCAATCTCTTATTGATTTCTTCTAGGTGAACCATTTGGTTATCGATAAGGGCAGATGTTAGGAGATGGGGTGCGTCGGTGAAATCTCTGATTGGTGTTCTGGCAATTTATCAAAGAGTAACACTCCTGCATGTCATGAGTGGCTGGCCAATGATATCTACACCATCGGCAGGGTACTTCTCAAGGGGCCTCTACATGTTGCACGGCCTGAGGCTGTGGTTCTTGATGAAGAAACTAAGGACCTGCCTGAGGTCATTTAGATGGAGGAGTAGGCGGTGTCGGGCACTTGGAGGTTTGAGTTGAGGCAGGTGCGGCGACCTTCTTTTTCTAAGTGGCTTGTACTTCTTCCACTTTGATGAATTCAATCTCCCGGTCGAGCAACAAATCAAAGTTATTTGGAGGTCTTCTGACCAAATCATGAAAGAAGTCATTATCAGTAAGCTCTTGAGAAAAGGCATTCACCGAAATTTTCGTGGTGGCTGTGGGAACTTCCATAACCACCTGATGGAATCTTCTAATATAAGCTCTAAGGGTCGCCTTGGGCCCCTGATTGAGTGAAAAGAGGTTCCAAGGGGTCTTATGATAACACTGATTGCTGGAAAAATGATGAAGAAAGATTTTATGAAAATCCTTGAAACGACGAATGGAGTTATTTGGCAGTCACTTGAACCATCATTGGGTTGAACTGCCGAATATAGTGAGGAACATTCGACACCTTATACCGTTCGTAAATCGTTAAAGGAGGGTAGCATTTTTGAATTTAAAGAGATGATCTTAAGGATCAGTGGATCCTGAGTGTTCTCCTATGTTTAGGGCCTGATAATGTTTTGGCAATTTATCCTCTAGCACTCATTGAGAAAATGGGGTACTAATTCGCTTGGGAGAACTATCAGTTAGTGGAGCTTTTCTTTGCACCCTTCTCGAATAGGTACTTCTCTAGAGGATTCTTAGGGTAGTTCCTCCTTGTCCACGTGGTTAGGCGGTGTATAAAAAAGTATTCAAGGACGCCGGATTAGTGAGGGAGGTGCGCGGAGAAAATGAGGGACTTCCTCTTGAGCTCCTCTCTCCCTTTGGTGGGCTATTGTTGATGTTACAGGATTTTGTGGTGGCAGCATACCAGCAGTAGCCTCTTGTTGTTGCTACTGCAATGCCTTTTGCACTCGAGTGTTGACAATCATCTCTAGCTCCTCTTGTGTTAAAGTAATCGTGGTGAGTTTTCCATCCTTCTCCATCTCTAAGCCTCAGATTCAGGTGAAGATTCCCACATATGCCACCAAATTTGATTCTGTCTGAAAGCTCGAGAGATGGCGTGCTGGTGACGATGGACAGATGGTTGACTGGAGCAAGACTTTTTCCCTTCTTGGAAAGGCCTCCTTGTGATCCTGCGCACACGCCGACGATCCAACAAAGGGTCAGTGACCAAAAACCAGGGAAGGGGATCCTTGGCAAGGTCCTCTGACTCTCGAGTTAGTACGATCCTGGATAAAGGAATGAGGAATAGCAAAAAAAGGTGTTCGAATGAGAATAATGCTCAGATGATGTAAATTATGTACCTTGCCAACAGAGAGGACCCTCCTTTTATATACCACCTCTTATAACCTCTATGATCATAAGGTGACATCGTGTATTAGAGTTTGTTAGTTTGTTGTGTAATGAGTATCTGAGGAATATTTTATTTACCCACAGATGTACCTCTTTTGTCATTTATGGCTTAGGCCTTTTGATGAAGCCATTACAGGAATATGCTATCATAAATGGTTGCCCAATGGGAAACAAGATAACCTCTGAAGGAGGTCTCAAAGGAATATTCCCCGATAATTCTGACATATTGTTAAAATGTTGTCTGTTGTTTGTCTGTTGAATATATCTCGGCCAGCAAATAAGGTCGATCACCCTTATACCTGTCCTTGCATTAAGCTACTTTGTTATGAATTTAATGCTATCATAAACTCGATCGGAGATTCATATGATACATTGAGCATGCTAGAAATCCGTTTAAATAACCATATGATAAACTGTGTGTACTAGATATCCATTTGGAAGTATGCAACTAAGTTTCTTAATTATGGTCGGCTTCATGATCGACCGTGCATGAAGAGCTTTATGAAGTTAACTACTTCGGATTCGGCCGACCTTCATTTGGTCAGGCATATATAGAAAGATTTATAAGGTCAAGTGCCTCAAGCCTGGCCGATCATTCATCTGGCCGGGCCCACATAAAGATTTATGAGGTTAAGTGCTTTAGGCCTGACTGGTCTGTCATTTGGTTGGGCATACATAGAGATTTATGAGATTGAATGCTTTAGGCCTGGCCGGTCTGTCATCTGGCCGGGTGCACATAGAGATTTATAAGGTTGAGTGCTTTAGGCCTGGTCGGTCTGTCATCCAGCCGGACGTACATAGAGAGTTATGGGGCAAAGTGCTTTAGGCCCGACTGGTTTTTCATCCGCTTGGACGCGCATAGAGAGTTATGGGGCTAAGTGCTTTAGGTTCGGCTAGTCTTTCATTCGGCCGAGCACGCATAGATAGCTATGGGGCTAAGTGCTTCAAGTCTGACTGATCTTTCATCCGCCCGAGCGCACATTGATGGTTATGGGATTAAGTACTTTAGGACCGACCGGTCCTTCATCCAGTTGGGCTCACATAGAGAGTTTTGGGGTTAAGTACTTTAGGCACGGTCGGTCTTTCATTCAGTCGGACATACATAAAAAGTTATAGAGTTATGTGCTTTAGCCCCGACCGACTTTTATTTTAGCCGATAATCCCTCTCCTGTATGACTTGAAATTCAATCGGGCTAAACTCAAGAGCCTTAATACCGATTAAACCACGAAGTTTGCTGGAAAATATATTCCTATCTTGACTCTAACTATCATGTTACTTTGATTTTAATTGTCATGTAACCCTAATTTTAACTGTCAAATTATTTCCTCTGTTTATTATATACTGCATCATATAAGAGAAGTAGGATGTAATTTGGATTAAGTCGATTCATCACTTCTACCTCCGCGGAGGTGACTTATGGATATGTTAGTGGAGACACACTAGCTCGCCTCTGATCAAAGAGGCTACTGTAAATACACAATCAATTATTGGTTGCTGTTGGGACTTCGTTGGCTACTACTTAGATGATGACTGCTTGGTTTGATGGAGAGACTGACTAAGTTGGTAAGGCTTATGAGTTTTTTTTTTTTATTGTCGAGTCCAAATAAATTTTGGTTCAGTACAGTCCAAAGAACTAAAAAGATGATTTATTTACTGTCAGTGTTTCTATCAATTCGTCTCTAAATTAATATAGAGAAGACAAATTCTACTAATTATTAATACAGATGATAAAATACAAAAAGAGGTATGTACATTAAATTTTAATCCTAAGATCGCATGTAATAATACTAATATCTTAATTATCGTACCGACGTGAGGGGCGAGAAAAAGCTATCTGCAAGCTGAATCACACGGTGATATTCTAAGACGTCGTGGCGCATAACAGAAATGGTCCACGAGTGCCAAACAAGAGGATACGGATACCAAGAGAAATTTAGGAACACATCTTCTTTGGCTTTCCCTGTAGCTGAGTCGTGGAGACGGATCCGAGAGGGTTGCACATACACCGTGAGATATCTACAAATGCTAGGACCGTGAGATATGTTTTGGTCCAGACTCATCACCATACACTATATTTGATTGACGATGGATAGTTGCGGATGCTTTAAATACTCATGTCTAGTTTTATATATTTTGTTCGGTATATATAAAACGGGCGAGGGTATTTAGGTAAATCGAACCTGAAGTGAGTCGTTCTTCTTTACTTGCGGCTTACGGCGGTTCAGATCTCCACCTCTCTCCTCCCGCCGCAACCCTTTTCGTGGCGGCGGCGGTGGCGGTGGGTGGCTCCGGATCATGTCGTTCTTTCCGGCCTTCAGATACGGCGATAGCCTCGCGGTGGTGGGCATCTCCATCGCCACAGCCTTCATCTGCGAGCTAATCTCCTGGGTCCTTATCTATCGCACCTCCAACTACAAGGCTCTCCGCTCCTCGATCGACAAGGCCTCGAAGAAGCTCGACTCCATGAAGTCCTCCTCTTCTTCCTCCAAGAAGCCGGCGTCCTCCTCCGCGCCCTCTGCGTCCTCGTCCTCGTCCTCGTCCCGAGCTAAGAAGATGGACCGTGTGGAGACCAGCCTCAAGGACGCTACCCGCGACCTCTCGCTGTCCAAGTTCAAGTCTGGCGCGGTGGTCGCTGCCGTCCTTTTCATCGCGTTCGGTCTTCTCAACTCCCTCTTCGAGGGTCGCGTGGTGGCCAAACTCCCGTTCAGGCCCGTCCCTCTGGTCCTCAAGATGAGTCATCGTGGTCTGTCCGGAACCGATCCTACTGATTGCTCCATGGTCTTCTTGTACTTCCTCTGCTCCATCAGCATCCGGACCAATCTGCAGAAGCTCCTCGGGTTCGCACCCCCGAGAGGGGCGGCTGGAGCGGGGCTGTTCCCTATGCCAGATCCCAAGACTAACTGAATCCATCCAATGCGATAGAGGTGTGGATCGGGACTTACTCTCTTTTTGTGTGTGTGTGTGTGTGTGTGTGTTTAAGGTTTGAACTTGATTGCTCTTGCTTGAAATTATGTGATAATGTTAAATAGGTTTGCATTGTTTCTGAGGGTTTCATGATAAAGTCATTTTTCCTGAATAAGCACTCCACTGCAATCTATGTTGTGATTATTTGTTTGCATGTCCAAAGTTTTTAGTACTCATAATAAAGGCATTTCCAAAGCTCTATTCTGATAAATTTGTTTACATATCCCAAGCTTTTAGTACTCATAAAAAGGTAACTATAATATGTCCATTCTTCTTTGTTATTGCTTTTGGCTACAAGCAAGGCCAGCAGCTTCAAATCGGTTAATGTTATTAGCATGTTGAAAAGGCTACCGTATGGTAATAGACTTTGATGAAATTCTTTTTCAGTGTAAATCATTTTGCAGCAGCTGGGAGTCACTGTGAAATCCGATAGCATGATTATCTACACTTCTCAGTGGATCATGCCCTAATCAAAACATAGAAGTTGTGAACAAAATGAATGATATTAGATTATTCTCATTAGTTTAGTAGATCTAGTAGTATCAAGAACACTAGATTGACCTATAATGTGGAGCATTTAAAGTTGATGAAATTGATTTGCATTGTGCAGATCATAATTAAATTGGTGGCCAGATAAAAACATACTGATCATTATTAATTGGTTGGGCCAAGCATAGTGCGAATACAGGTAATTACTTTTTCTTAAAAAAAAATACTTTATTCAAGGATAATAGGTAGTATTCATCTAAGGATGGATTTGTATCTATCCACTATTTTAGTCCCACAAGTTTGCAAGAATGTTATGATGGGATTTTCATCAAATGTTATACATCTAGGAATGCTTACTGCTAGACCATAGTTATTAAAAGTGCTCGCCTTGTTGCGCTTAGGCGCAAGGCGTAGCCCGGCGAGCCTCTTGTGCCTTGTCGCCTTAAGCATTCACCTTATTAGAGGCACTAGGCGCGCTTAAGGTCCTTGGTCTTACGAAACCGATGAAGATTCAACTTATACAAATCTAAAACATCTGGTGATGATGATAATGATATGATTGAGAAAGATGATGAAAATTTTGATGATTTAGATATTTGATTTTTTTTTTAATTTGAATTATGTGTATAACGTATTTATTTACTAGTGAATTTTATATTTACATTATTGTTTAATATTTTATCCACTATAGTTTTGTTAGTGACATTTTAGTACAAATTCCCTATATATGTTTGAATTGTAAAAATTTATATTTGTAGCGCCTTACTTTGATAAGGTGTGCGCCTCACCTTGTGCATTGTGCCTCAAGCCCCATATCACTTATGCGCTTTTAGGCACCTCATGCCTTAAATAAATATGCTGCTAGACAAGGTTCGAGAATTTAACAAATGTTATGAGGAATTATATAATTTGTTATTTGTATTTTTTGCTTAATCTTAATCTTTTAAACTTTGTTTAATATTCTTGTTTCTATTTTTCATTTGTAGCAGTGTATCATGCTTCTTACAGTTTTCAAATATGATAATTAATTGTGTAAGTCATGCCAGTTCTTAAATTAAAATATAATTAAATTACCATTTGTTATATCTTCTATTCTTTTACAATTGTGCATATACTTCAAAATTTGCTGTCACTTACATTCTGGCACAATTGCCAATCATTGCGTTGACTAAAATCGTACCGTATATCCTTAGATACTAATCTCTTCCAAATTTTACCCTTAGATACTAATCTCTTCCAAATTTAGCGTATGTGTTTGGTGGAGGTATTATGGAGTGCTGCGAACGGTCAATTAGCCACTTGTTTGAGAATTTTAGTGAGAAACGAAACTCAGCTTCTTCCATGTAATAGGACCATGGAAATATTAATATGCATACTGTTTCGTGGCATATGCAGTATCATATGGAAATGAAGTTTTATCTTAGGCACTTGGTCTATCATTTATTTATCTTTTTTTGAGTTCTTATTTTGAGATGGTATGTTGTTTGACGACTTTATTCCTCACAACGTCATTGTTTTGTCTTCTGTCCACTTAACTGATCATATATCGATTCACCTGCATAAGGGACCATTGTCATGCAATACATTGTTAGGGTCATATGTTGTTTTTGTAGTTAATTGGAACATGTGTGTTTATTATGCTTTCTGGTGGTGGTACTTCTAAATGCTGTTTTTGCTTACCAGTCTGCATAGAATTCAGATGTGTTATAGCTATAACGTGCTTTAAAGTTCTGAATTGTTCCTACAAATCACTTAAATAAATTCACACATTGGTCGTAAAGGTATCTCAAAATTTTGTTTTCTTAGTTGGATCCTAGTTTCTGTTTTCTTACATCAGGATCACTTATCGGTCTCAGAATTTTCAACTTTTCGTTATTAACAAAAAACTAAAGAGACCAAAAGAGACACTCGTGTCACACTATACTCTGATGAAGCGTCTGGTATTTTTCAGTGTAATTCACTTTTCCCCTTTGTTCGTTCATCGTTCAAATTGCAACATCTTTCTAAGATATATTACAGAATTGGGTAACATTTCTCTTCTCTGGCAGCCTACTGTGTGATCTCGGAGAGGGGCAGATCAGGATGAGGTCCAAGAACACAAGTCTCTTGAAGAGGCAGCAGTTTTGGTTGCTGACTGACAATGTCAATTGGCGAACAATTTCCCCTCTCAGGTTAAGTGTTGCTGTTCGGTTCAGGAAAACTATAAAGCTCATTTGTTTCCACGATTTGAACAATAAGTATGATAAGGCAATGGATCGAACCTTTTGCTGTGTAAATTTCTCCACCTCCTCGTATCGTGTTCGTGCTCTTTATGTTGCTCATGCCAGTGACTATTAGGATGGCATGAAACTACAACTAGGCAGAAAAGCTACCACCAACTCGAAGGATTTTGGGTAACTGGTCGCCAGAAGCTTGGTAGAACATGACTTTTGAAATAATTCTTATGAATTCAGTATTTATTTTCGTAAGTGCTCGATAGAGTTCATAAATATTACTACAATATGTGCTAGTCATTGAACATGTGTTAGACTTAGGTGGCGTTTGGTTCATGGGTTTGGGAATGAGGGAATGGATTCATTCCCAAACCTAGTGTTTGGTTGATGGG
>JBBMJZ010032798.1:0-10085 GCA_037833815.1 Zingiber zerumbet
TTGAAGTAAATGACATTTAATGATTCTTGCTGTAAATATGGTAACTATCCTATGAGAATTACTGAATTATAGGAGAGTAAGATATGTACACTTGTATATATATTACGTCTTATTAATGAGAATAGCAGAATCAATTATTATTTTCTTCTTCTATTTTTACATCACTTAGTTTCCTAGATTTATTTAGTAGCTAAAACATGGCCTCGGATTATCCATCCTCAGACTAATCGGATTGCAAGAGTTAGATATACCTGGTAAATAAAAATAAAAATTAAAGCTACTTTAGAGCTACATATGGGAATAATTTAAGTAGATGGTCAATCAACGGGACCCATAGATTTGTGGGAAAATTTAGTTGGATGATCCATTCAAGATTATGTAAGGCTCAGGGATATCTTTTCTGTTTCCATTTAGATTTGCATTATTCTAGGTAGATGACCAGGTCTAGCTTACTAGTTTGGTTCGACTTCTAAAAGGTGGTTAAGTTTAGTCGAGCAAGCTCATCAAGTGTGGTAAAATTAGTTCGATAGAGAGAGTTTGACTTGCTCATTAATGAGAACTTAGAATTCATGCTACTTTTGCTAGATGATGAGGTCACGGCTAGTGTGAAGATATGGTTTGGCTAGTCCATTAGTGGTTGATTTGAAGCTGGTCATTTAATTCTAAATGAGTAAAACATTGATAACAATGGTGGACATTGACTTTGAGAGCTGACCAATCACACGGAAGAAAGAAAAAGATTTGAAGAAACAAAGTCCAAATTGGGGAAGAGAGCGAAGTCAACTTGCATGTCATTACCAATTAAGCACAGTTTTAAGTGGGTGATGACTAGATTCTCTCAATAAGGACAAGATGTAAGATTACAGCGAGAAGAGTACTAGAAATGATTAATCTTTGAAAAGTCAAACTTGTAGTCACTAATGGGTCGTTGGTCATCAAGTGCTCGACACAAGTCAACCCGGTAGATATCTCTACGTAACTTGAGTACGTAATTAATTATAGCGAGGGATTTATTGGGGAGTAGCGAGGGAGGGACGTGCCGATGATTCATTGAATTGGAGGGGGGCAACTGGAAAATGCCCACGCTCTCTGTCTGCGACTTGTGGAAGGTGGGTCCCGGTGCCTTAGTGGGCAATTTGCACGCCAAGCCAATCCGGGCCCACGTTGACTTACGACAGCGAGGTCCTAAGCATGACGTCATCTTTTATTTCAGTGCCTTCGAGATTTTGTCCTCCATTGAAAAGACACTTTACTCGAAACACTCCACTTTTTTGCTATTAACAAAAAAAGTCTCTCTATTTCTAATATCATCAGATCTTACCTCCACTCATTAATATTGATAATTAAAGGATAATAACTTGTTGTTTGTACATGTAAATTATTATTATATAAACATAGATTAGTTTTTGTTATTACTTTAGTTGTTTATTTATAGCTATTTTTCTATGTAAACCATAATTTTTTGAATATAATTACCTAATCTCTATTCGTTCTCTATTTTCTTTCATCTCTTTATCATTTTCTTTGCACTATTCTTTTTGTATTCTATTTGCATTGTTCACATGGTATCAAAGCATGGTCCAACTGAGCCAAAAAGTTTGGATTTGGAAGGACTTCAATGTCATCATAGAAATTTGTAATTTCAAGGTATCTGAAGGCCGATCATTGTGAGACTTCTTCGGCAATTCCTATGTCGTAAGTTGGTTTGTTGGGAAAATTGACTCATTGTAGCTATAGAAGAATTGTTCTTTCTTGAGTTTTAACCGTTGGATCGCCTTAAAACATTGAGAAAATGTTCCTCACATTGAGGGTTATATTTTGAACGGTGGAGATCATATTTTGAATTCTTTAAGTCCACCTGACGACTGAAAAATGTGACTGTTATTTTTTTATCTTCTCCTTGAAAATCCGGTAGTCAACCACAATGATAATTTTTTAAACCTAGAGCACCTAACATGACAACAACAGTTCCTCCTACAGACTCTGGAGTGACTCAATCATCAAATACCACAATCGCTGCTCTTACTGAACAATTTCAGAAGTTCCTTGCATCTCAACCACATGTTATATTTGTCTCTTCTCACATAGTTTGCCATCTAGTGGTACCTTATGTATACATCCCCCTATCTAAATATTTGATTTTGAAGCTTTGTATCATGTGCCATCTAATGTCAATTTTTTTATATCTATAAATTTATATTTTTCTATGTCGGTCATAACCATTGATAGTTCTCCTATCTCATTAACTAGTGTTGGCTCTATTTGTATGTCTACTTTGTCTCTGTCTAATATATATTATATTTTTAATCTTACTTCAAATCTTGTTTCAGTCAGTCAATTATGCGATTCTGATTTCTCAATTTCTTTTACTTTATATTTTTGTTATGTGCAAGATCCACGATCCCAAAAGAAGATTGGGATAGACCATAGGCAAGTGATACTATATGTATTAGAAGAATTGAAAGTTCTAGATGTTGTAGTTTCTAGTGTTGATTTGCCATCCTTTCGGTTAAGCTATATTTTTTCTGATTTTGATTTGTGACACTCTTGTCTTGGACATGTTTCTTCTTCTCGTTTGAAATACTTAGCTTCTAAAGGAAATTTAGAAAAATTGTAAACTCAAGATATTTCATATTGTTGTGGTTGCAAATTAACAAAATTCTCTGCTTTACTTTTCTATAGAAGTATCTCTATTTCTCTTGTACCTTTGAGTTAGTTCATTCTGATGTGTAGGATCCATCTTTTATTCGTACACCTGGTGGATCTCATTACTACGTTTTCTTTTTTGATGATTGCACTCATTACACTTGGATTTATCTTATGAAATATCGTTCTGATTTCCTTAGTTTATCATATGTTTCATGTCATGGTAAAAACTCAATATAACGATGTTATTAAATATTTTCGATGTGATTTGGATGATGAATATACATCTAATCTTTTTTTAACTACTTGCTTCATATGGTAGATTTCATCAAAATTCTTGTGTTCACACCCTTGAACAAAACATTGTTGCTGAAAAAAACATAAATATATTGTTGAAACTGCCACATTCTCTCCTGTTATCTATATATGTTCCTAGCAAGTTCTGAGGGAAGCTATTCTTACTGCAGTCCATTCTATCAATAGAATTCCATCTTCTATTACATCTAGTTTTTGTTTTCTTTGAAAAAATTATATGGTTATGTTCTTGATTATTTTATCTTAAAATTTTTTGGATCCACATATTTTGTCCTCCATTGTCAAGTTAAACATAGTAATCTTAATTCTCAGTCTGTTCTTTGTATTTTTCTTGGTTATAGTGAGGGTCAAAAGGAATATAGATGTTACAATCTAATTAGTTTAAAACTCTATGTCTCGGATCATGTTATTTTCTTGATCACATCTCATTCTATTCCATTCCCCTTGACACTATTAATCTTCAAAAATCTGATATCACTCATATTGATCCTTTTTATACTGACTCCGATGAAATGCCATCTCATGTTTACTCATAATTAAACTACCCTAGCACCTCTTCTTTTGATGATTCATATGCTACTTATAGGATTGACATATATATAGATTTTGGTCATCAGCTTCTCGATGATCCCTTTACTTCCCATGATGCTCCTATGATAGCGGATTCTTCTCCTCATTACCCTTAATGATCTCGTAAGTCCACTCAATTACTAATTTTGTGTATTCTACTTATTCTATTTTTTTGGCTTCTATTCACCAATTATCTGAGCTCTTCTTTTATAGAGAGGTTGCTTTTGATCCTCTTTGGCAGTAGGTTATAGCGGAAGAACTTTCTACTTTGTATCAAAAGTACTTGGGATCTTTTCCTCTTCCTTTAGGAAGTGTGAGATTGGTATCAATGGATTTATAAGATCAAAACTAAATATGATGGGTCGGTATAAAACTCGTTTGGTCGCTAAAGAATTTTCCTAATAATATGATATGGATTATAAGGAAACCTTTGCTCTAGTTTCCAAGCTTGTTACTATCTGTACTCTCATTACAGTTGCATTAGTTAGCTAGTGGATGTTAAAAATATTTTTTTTAATGGAAATCTTCAAGAAGAAGTTTACATGGTGCCTCCACCAGATGTTACTCACAACCCTAGTGAAGTTTGTAGTATGAAGAAGGCTCTTTATAACCTTAGACAAGCTCCATGAGCTTAGTTTGACAAGTTCTCCATTATGATTGAATCTCTTGGCTTTCTTCTTAGCCAGCATGACTCTGCTCTTTTTGTTTATTGTACTTTGTTAGGTCGCATATTACTCTCTCTTTATGTTGATAACATGATTATTATAGGGGGATGATATAAGTGAAATAGAAGAGTTGAAATTATTTTTGACTCGTGAATTTGATATGAAAGGTTTGGGTCCTCTACGTTATTTTTTGGAACTTGAAGTATCTTATTCTCCTAGTGACTATCTTCTCTCGCAATTTAAATATATTGGTGACATTCTAGAGTAAGCTCATCTATCTGACACTCGGACTTTTGATACTCCACTTAAGATTAATGCTTGATACTCTTCTATTGATGGTGTTCCCTTGTCGGATCTTTTTTATATCACATTCTAGTTGGCAGTTTAGTGTATCTCACCATCACTAGACCTGACATTTTTTATGATGTACACATTGTCACCTAGCTTGTTATTTCTTCTACTTTAGTACATTGGGGAGTTGTGCTTCGTACCCTTCGATATCTTTAAGGTGCCCAGTTTCATAGTCTTCTTTATCCTTCCACTTTTACCTTAGAGTTGCACACCTATTTAGATACAGATTGGGGTGATGATTCTACATATTTGTAAGTCTACTACAGGATTTTATATTTTCTTGGAAGATTCCTTTATCTCTTGGAAGAGTAAAAAGTAACTTGTTGTTTCTCTTCTTCTACTAAAATAGAATATCGTGCTATGACCTCTACTATTGTTGAAATTGTTTGATTATGTTGACTACTTGTTGATACGAGTATTTTTCTCTTGAACCCTACCCCTATGCATTGTGACAACTCTAGTTTCATTCAAATTACTCACAATTCTGTCTTTTATGAGCACCCCAAGCATATTGAGATTGATTGTCATCTCATTCACCATCACTATCAGAATGCCATCATCACCATCTTCCATGCAGATTATAGACTTGCTTACTAAAGCATACTTCACCGCACGTTTTTAATTTTTTGTTAACAAAATCTCAATGTTTATACTGTAGTGTATCGAGAGTTTGAGAGGATATTAGTATATGTTAAACTATTATTATATAAAGGTAGATTAGTCTTTTATTTTTAGTTTTATTATCTATTTATGCCTCCTTTTCTTTTATAAACCCTAAGTTTTTAAATATAATTTTTTCTTACTCTCTCTTCTTTTGACATCTTTTACATTCTATTTGCATTGTTCATAGACGAGTCAACTAGTGCTTTTCATAAAAGATCTCTATGATCTCCGGGCATACTTTTTTTTGGCATCGTGATAAATGTTCTATTTCTTTCATCCAAAAAGAAATCTTTTACATGGCTTAGCTTCCTTCTCAAGATCATGTGCATCTAGACCACTTCTCACTAATCATGAAAATTTATAAAAAGGAAAAAAGCTGGTTTACCTGTTTCTTGTGTGATTCACTCTTTCTCCCAAAGTAGGGCAGCTTTCCTTTTTCCCCCTTCCCTTTTTCTTTTATTTTTCTACTTTTTTTTTCTTCTGGGTTTAGGAAAGCAAGGTTAATGAGAGACTGTAGTGTACTCTGCTCTACACCTCTACTTTGAATCCAATAAAGTAAAAGAAACTGCATCATATTCCTTTCTGCCCAAGTAAATATAAAGAACAATCCAGCAGAATATATATGAGTACACAATCCATGAGTTAAGATTTATAATTAATTGAATTCTACAGAGTAAAGTGAAAAAACATAGCAAAGACTTATTATGGTCATCTCTTCCTTTGGCTTCAGCTTCCTCTTGAAGGTTCCAATATATACGTATATCAAATCCTCGATCAATCCTCCGATATTCTCTCCATCAACCCTAACAAGCCTCCTTCCCACGCAACCGGCAAGAAGCCAAGAGAAAAAGCAGATCACGGCGAGCACAAAATGATGAGCAACGGAGGCAGATGCAGTTGGTGGAGCACTGCAACTGAGTTGGGCAGCGAAGCTAAACCGCATCTCCAGTCCTGTGACGAGTCTTCAGGATCAGCTTGTGGAAGCTCCATCACCTTCCAAGAAGTCGCCCCTCATTCTTTCATCGATTCCTCCATCTCCTGGACGCAAGCCTTACTGTACGTGATCTTGAACATCTATGCTCGCGCGCATGGTGTTTGATTGATTTCATGCATGTATGTGATGCAGTTTTCTGAAATATATACGCACAAATATATATACAGGAATGGCGAAAGGCCTGAGACTTTTCTCTCCATGCTTCAAGATCAAGAACTGGGTTCGAGAGCTTGCATCGACAAGCAGGATTCTCCCATGGTTTCTGCCATGGACCATAATTTTTTGTTCCAACAATATAGTTCCAGCCCTGGTGATGAATCGATTCATCACGGCAGTATGAATCCAATTAGCTCTTATGGATCATGGCCTAAGCCTCTTCTAAGCCAAGAGGTAAATAACCAGTTGCAGTTCATCGCCGGCAACACTTCTCCATGGTGTAATATTAACACTGCAACTGGCGCTGATCATGGCAACTCGATCTTCCATCCTCCAACTCTAGCTTCCAAAACTACTACTTGTGGCCGCAAGGTATATATATATATATATATAAATTTTAATTCGGATAAATAAGTATGTTATTGTGATTTTGGAACCTTTATCAATTTTGCGTTTGTGTTCATAGATGGTCAGCTCAGTAACTCATGACGCATGCTCTTCTTCCTCCGCCAAGAAAACTGGAGGCGATCAGAAAAGGCCGCGCGTGGAGGCGGCTTCTTCTTCGCCATTACCGCCCTTTAAGGTACGGCCAGATGATAAGATTTCCGTAGATTATGATTCATCATGCAGCTTTAGATCTAGTTGCTTTTGTACTATCTTGAGTCTTTTAACATGAAGGTGAGGAAGGAGAAGTTGGGGGACAGAGTCACTGCCCTTCAGCAACTAGTTTCACCTTTTGGAAAGGTATATATTCCCTTTAATTAACTCGATCGAGAACAAATTATGAATCTTTCTTTATTACATTGATTGCAGACTGACACTGCATCAGTTCTCCAAGAAGCCATCGATTACATCAAGTTCCTCCATGATCAAGTCGGCGTAAGCACTGCCATTTATGTCAATCAACTTCCAATATTTATAGTTCATATGCAACAGAGATCGCTAACTTTATATGTATTTGTTCGATCGAACTTTAGGTTCTAAGTAGTCCCTACTTCAAAGATGGGCTTCCCAGTAACCATAAGCAGGTGCCAAACTTAATGCAGATGATCAACGAGCAGCAGCCGGAAAACCGCGATGCCGCGAAGCAGCTAGCTGACCTGAGAAGCCGAGGGCTGTGCTTGGTTCCGATCAGCGGTACGTACCCGGTGGCCGGCGAGACGGCGGGTGATTTCTGGCACCCTACTGCAGCTTTGTTCGGAGGAAGTTTCAGATAGAGCATGCCAGCAAGAGCTGAAGCAGATGAAATTGATTAAGATAGCATTAGTTAATAGTTAATTAACCGTGTTTAAGTTGATCATTTGTAGACGATGAAGAACTAAATTTGTAATGCAAAATGGGAACAGGTGCTAAATTTGGCTGGAAAGTCGAGTGCTTGCTGAATTTAGCAGCTGAAGGGAGATGAGGGAGGAGGAAATGGATGGGTTGCTGTTCCTATTTTTGAATTTGATGCAGTAAGTGGGTGGCGCAGACCAGACACCACTTCAAATTTAATAATGTTAAGGAATAATCAATTGAGCATACGAATTTTTGTGATTTGTTTTTTAAAATATTTTTGTTTGCTTTGGGATCTGGACTTTTGTGTTGTTTATGCTGTATGAGGGTAGTGGAAGGTATGTCAGGCAAAAGCCATTGGTAATTGGGTTCTCAGTGTCTTCTTGTTTTCTGGCAGAAAATTTGGGTGGAGGACAGAAAAACATCTTGGATTTGTTTTTAGTTTTCCTTTAAAAAAGACATATTGAATGAATAAAATGTACTTTTTCACAGAAGATAGGCGACCCTTTATCTTCTTCAAAATCCAAGAAAAGGGTATATATATTATAAATATATTTGAAGATGAACAATATAAATTTTATTTTTGAGAGATTTATTTAGATAAAGATACTATATATAATATTGAACAAAATGCATGTTTAGTTATAATGTATAATCATCTAGGTTAATGATCCGTCATCATCTATTCTCTTTATTATTCATTGCACACACTCCGTATTTAAGGCCAAAACTGTAATCAAATAATTAAATTGTCGATTAATCTTAAGTTTTGATAATAGTATGAGGATCGAATACACGATCTTACTAATTAATTATGTGTGTAGTATATAAATACCATTATAAGTGTAAAATAAGAAAAACACCTAAAATACTTTGAAAAAATAAATATAAAACTAAGAAAATATTCTCTAATAAAGAAATTAAAATATTCTCTCCCTCAAGATGGTGTTCAAAAGATGACACTGATCTTGTTGTAAAAAGCTAACAATCGAGATCGAGAGAGACTTGGTGAGTGCATCGACCAACTGATTAACAACAGAAATATGAGTAACTCATAGTTCGGAGGACTGCATCAAATCGCGAACATAAATAGTCAAATGCTTCATCTGAAAGTGAAAAATAGGATTAATCGAAATATAGATGACACCCAAATTATCGATAAAGAGCTTGGCATGCATGATAATCGAAAGAAGCAATTTTGTTAGAAGTGACTTAATCCATTGAAGCTCCGATGAAATAGAGGCAATAGCGCGATATTCAGCCTTAGTTAAAGAGAGCGCAACCTTGCGCTGCTTGATAGATTTTCAGAAAACTGGATTAACACCTAGAAAAATAACAAATGCGCCTGTAGAACATCGATCATCCAGATCTTCTGTCCATTCTGCAATCCATGAAAGGTGAGAGGTGTATCCGCAAGAAGATAAATGTCAAGATCCTTAGAACTATTGAGTTATTGAAGCAAACGCTTCATAATGCCCCAATACATTTCTGAAGGGGCATGCAAAAACTGTGAGAGCTTGTTGATTGTAAAGGAAATATTAGAATGGGTCATACAGAGATGTTGTAAACCCTTAACCACTTGTCAGAACTTAGTCACATCAAAGGACGGAGACCAATCATGCATAGTAAGATGAGAGCCAACAACAATAAGAGTGGAGAAGGCTTGGAATCAAGCATGTTGTGTTTAGAGAGACGATCAGCAACATACTTCTGCTAAGACAAAAGAAGACCGATTGAGGTTGGGCAAACCTCAACCTCGTAGAAAAAGGAAAAAGCCACAAGATCCTTAGTCACAAATTTTATGTTAAGTTGACATACTATAACGCCGACAAAAGAAACATCACTACATGTAATGATTAAATCATCAACATATATAAGGAAATATATAGCATTACTGTCCCGATGATAAATAAATAAGGGGGTATCAACTCGAGAGGCGATAAAGCCAAGAGAGAGCAAGAAGGTGCAAAGCTCCAAATACCAGGCGCACGGAGCTTACTTTCGGCCATAAATCACCTTATGCAGACAACACATATGAACAAAAAATTTAGTACTACGCATATCCAAAGGTTGCACCATAAAAACTGTTGGGATATGCCCGATGCGGTGTGTACTAAAAACATATTTTATAAACATGCATAGCAGAAGACTTAATAGTAAATAAACTTATTTATTACATCACACATACCGCACGCATGCAAGATACAATTGTCTAGACAAAATCATAAAAAAAAATGAAATCGAATAACAATTATTCTATGTATACCTTACTGATGACCTGCAACGAGAAGGGTATCAACTTCTTTGTGATGTTATTGGACCTCGCCTCTATTCATATTCATGCCAAGTTCTTCAAGACAACTCTAAGGGTGCGTTTGGTTCAAGTTATCATCTATAACTTTGGTTATGTGATTACCAGGTAATCACATAACCAAGGTTATGGGGAATTC
>JBBMJZ010032824.1:0-10084 GCA_037833815.1 Zingiber zerumbet
TTACATATATTAATTCCTTATAGTGGGTATAAATTATTTACATGTATAAATATCTCATAGTGAGCATAGGTTACTAATAGAAACTATAACCATAATTTCACTTTTTATTTAAAGGTAATCAATTGTAGCATCTAGACACATGATCTCCATAATTTTCTACTTTCCTTAACATTTGTTTTTATCTTTTGTTTTCTCCATCTTTTCTCCAAAGTCCACTTAACTATGGTTCGACTTGACCCTCTCTTCTAACATCTTCCTTGAGCCTTTTTAGACCTTTGTTTAAAGATCTATACTTTACATTTGAAAGGCTGATCTAAGAAGAAATCAACTCATATAAGTGTGGTACTCGACATTTAGAGGGCCGACCTATGGAGAAATCTCTATGGTACTTGGCATTCAAAAGGCCAATCTACTGAGAAACCGACTTAACCAGGGCTGATCTGATTGAAGTCTAACTTGAAGAAAGTTGAATTGATTAAAATGTGACCTGAAGCAAGCCAACTTAATTAAAATTTGATCTAAAGGAAGTCGATCCGATCAATTAAAGTCTGTTTCGAAGGAAGTCAACTTGACTTGTATCTAGCTATATAGTCAGAAGTACTCGAGCATGATTACTTTACTGTGACCCCATCTCTTGATCTCTGATCGGATCATGTATCGACCTTATTGTTTATTACGCTAGATCCTTATTCCTTAACCACGTCAAATTCTTTCTCAACATAACACATGTATCAAATACATATACAAATTTAACTTAAATCATTTATATAAACATATATACTAAAGAAAGTATGCAACCACTTAAACACAATTACATCAGTAAATAGAATAAAATTTAACTAAGATAGGTTAAATTAAGTTTTTAATACTATTTATTTATTTTTATTTATATATACTTTTATCGAGTTATTTGTATGCTTTTAAAATAATCTATCATAATTTTTTATGAATTTAATAATACTTCTTCTTCAAAAAAAAAAAAACTGCATTTTAAAACTGATATTATATTTTCTAGTTAACTACCATCTTTTGCATAATATATTGGATAAAAATAAAAAAAGTGTTTTCTTTTTGTTTGAAACCATCAAAAGGGGGTCAATTTTAATTTGTAATCGAAAGGATACCCCATCCTTTGACACAATTATCTCTACTATATTGTTCTCATTGGTATCTTCTATATTTTCCGTTTAAATCTTGAATTTGTAACATGTTGTAGTAGTTACAATTTCATAAGTTCTATAATTGGGCTGCCACATAGTTATGGCAGCTACGGTTTCGTAGCTACTACAATATGAAAAAAAAATTAAGACTAAAATTGTTTGGAGTCTCCGAAAAAAAATTTAAATGATATTTTTATCTGAAAATCAAGCTGTTATGGATTTCAACTCATAACATGTTGTATATCGCTGAACGAGTTTCAATTTGATATATTGTGCATTCCGTGATTAAATCCAAGTTAAAAGTTATGACCTCTAAAAATTTAGGATTTAACATTCATATTGTAACAATTACGAAATCGTAGCCGCTATAATTGGGTAGCAGGTATAGTTTTATAGCTACTAACTGAGCTGTCATATAGTTACAGTAGTTATGATTTTATAGTTGCTAAATATTAGATCATAAACTTTGAGAGATCATAATTTTTTACTCAGATTAAACTATAGGACATATAATATATCAAATTAGAGTTTGTTTAGATATTTACAATTAATTATGGTGTGACACTAATAATAGTCAAGTTTTGAAAAAAAATAATCATTTAAAATTTTTTCAGTTACTGCAAATAATTTTAATCTTTATTTTTCATATTGCAGTAGTTATAAAATATTATATGACCGTTTAGTTAAGCAGTTATAAAATCGTAATTGCTATATAGTTGTAGTAGTTATAAGATTGTAGCTACTATAACACGCTCCATGTTTCGGATTTAGACAAGAAATCTAGGAGATAGATAATAATAAGAATTATATAGTAAAAAATAGTTGGATTATTTTAAGGTTATGGAATACCCTTTTAATAAAAAATTAAAATGGACATCAACTCGATGCTTAAAAAAAAAAATGAAAGATGTCCTTTTGATTTATCTTTTAAGTTTTTTCCTTTTATAAGGGACAAATTACTTGTTCTCAAAATTTACGCAGTGTAATTACTTTAGTCTGGAGGATACTTTTGATATTATTAAAATTTGTAAAATTATTTTGAAATATTTTTTCACAATTAATGAATGTAAGTTAACCTAATGAAATTTGAGGATCTTCATGCAAGAAGGTAGAACTTCGATGGTAAATTGTTCATAGGGTTCCCGAAAACAAATTTCATTGTTATGGCAGCTCCGCTCAACCCTTGGTCAGGCGTGGCGGCGATGAATCTGGGGATGGCAGCGAGGCATGGGTTTCTGGTCGATTTCAACAATGCGGCCGCCTCCGTTAATTCTGTGAACGCCCTTGTCCCATGCTGCGTTAACTCCTCTCTTCTCATCGATCGCTACCACGTCCGACAGCTTTTAAAGCTGTACCTCGGTCTCCACTCGTTTCGTCGAGGAAGTGGCTTCCGGTGATGTGATCGCCTCTCAGCTCGACCATGAATTCTAGCTCCACCCGCCCCCTCCTATGGACGATGTTGGTACCACGGTGCCGGTGGTGTGGCGATGCAAGGGAATTTTTATCAGGTTTGTTTTTTCATTTTCGCCATTAAATCATATATTTTTTATCTTTGGTTCTCTTGTTTGTTTAGATTTCGTAGTTTCGTTCTTTAATGGGCTTGCCGTTGCTTGTTGTATAGAGCATTTTTTGAATGTTTGGAGAATAATGGAGGGGAAGTACCAAGGTGAAAGGGCGTGGGAACTGCAGCAGGTAATAATTGTAAAATCAGATCATGGTAGCGTCAAATTGGATTGTTCGAGTGACGCCTGATAACTTTGGGGTTTGACTATATCAAACTCACGTATTAAGTCAATGTATATGTCTAGAATCATTTTGGCATGCCTTGACCCTTGTAATTATCTAAGCCTAAAATCATTGGTTCAGTTCTGTGCTTTTTCTATCACTATTCTCATTTGTGTGCGACGACAAGTACATGTGCCATGTTATTTGGTATCCTTTTCCATATCTAACAAAATAAGAAATTCAATAACCAATATATTAATAATATCGATGCATCTGGATGATTTATGTGTTGTTGATGATAGTGCTGGAATTAACTCTAAGATTGAATCGTGTAGGAAAAAGCTTGAAAATTAAGGATTTTTTTAATCTAATGTAGAACTTTAGTGGAATACGCCAAATGTAGTTTCAATAATAACAAAAGAAGCATAAGATGGATGGACAGGAAATTCTAGTGAGAGTTTTGAAGATCTTAAATCTATTCATTGAGAAGGAGATAAAAAAATATTATTAATAAACTAAAGAGTGAATAGTCGAAACAAAAAGTATTTTTAGTGCTTTACATGTGCTTCATAGCTAAAATGAAAATTGAATAGGATTATAGTGTGAACAACGACCGTACTTTATAGGTTATCGTTGCCTAGGTAGAAGCAACTGTACAAAATGTTACTATAATGGAGGTGAAAATGCTAAAATGTATGTGCAAGGTTATAAAGATTTAAAAAAACTACATTAAGGAATTACTTTTAGCTCTAATAGTTGATTTACTAAAAAGAAATTAGGTTAAGATGGTATGCACATGTTCAAAGTTGAGATTCTATTAGTTGACAAGTTGGAACGATCATAGCTGATGGTCTATGGGGTAGAGGGAGATGATGCTTAACATAATTGAAGGTGATTGAGGAGAGCTAAATGCCAATAGTGGTGTAGTCTTGATGGCACAATAAAATCCATATAGCCAATCTCCAATGATTGGGATATCATGACTTCTTGTTGGAATCGGTCTAGAGGTTTTTGCTGGTCGAATTGACACAGATTTCTGCCCTTCTAATGTTGAGCAGGTCTTGTTATTAGAACTGTGCCTCAACTGGATCTTGTTCTAGAGTCCTTGCAATGTACTGTTGACTTGCAGATAATGTTTGACATGCTCAATCAGAATATATGAAAGGAATATTTACTTAATTAGTCTATTATTATGTATATAGTTTCTAAATAATGTTGGATCTACTGAATATTGCTGCCGATACAAAATCTTGCACGCAATTAATTAGATATTATATTGCTTTTGCATCCTATGCTTGCACGATAAATGCATAATTAGTTCTTCATCATTACCTATCTAACTTGATGTTTTTAGTATAACAAGTCTTAAAATGCTCAAACCTAAATTCATTGGGAGTAAGACTGCTCAGTCTTTCTATATATACTAGAATTCACCTTTGGTGTGAGACTAATTCGCCTGCTCCACCAATACCATAAATAATGGTATCGACAATTATTGGTCCTCAAAATTGAAGAGGAGTGGATTTTAGATGACTCCTTGCAAGATACAATAGTTGCCATAAGCAAATACTCAAAGAAATGGGCAGACATCACCAAAATGCTACTACAAATTCAGTTCAATTCACCTGAATTAACTAGTGCTGATTTACTGAGGACTTGTCTGCCTCTAGAACTGAGCATGCACTAGTAAATGTTAGGTCTTGACATAGTTGCCACTGAAGATGTTAGATTTCCACACTTCATAAAGCAAATTTGATGTATTTCGCTCATTCCTCTAAAATTAATTTTAGAGGAGGGTGCAGCCACTCTCCAGATGAGTGCATTTAAACTTTAAATTACAGATCCTTTTTTTATTTAGTGTTGGCAGCTTTTAGTTTCAGTCGATATGTGCATTTCAGATGGTAATTTGGTGATGATGCATGATAAGCATACTGTTAACACCTAAGTTTTCCAAGATTGGTCTTATTGTTAAGCTTGAGCAGGCTAGCATACCTTGATTAGCCTAGTCATTGAACCAGTGTTACGTCATCCACTACCCCAGTACCCCCCCAAGATTCTTTCCACTTATGGTGCATATGATGACTTTACACTTGATCTCTGAGCTTTCAGGTAAGTAAATATACTAATGAAACTATCTTCTGATGCACCATGTTCTTTTACTGGTATGTTTTCCTTTACGCTGATTGTGATTTTTGAATGTAGTACTGTCATTGAGAATGCCGTTGTCTTTTGGGGCAAAGTTTCACCTTCTTTTATTTATCGGTTTTCATGAAAAGGAAATGTATATATCTTTTGTGTCAAAGTTTCATTTTTTAATTTTTTTGATCGCTTCTTGATTTGCATGAAGAGTATCTAATTTTAAATATGATTGCTGTTGTTGTTAAATAGCAATCTTCATAATTAAAGATTATGAAGATTGCTATTTGCTACTTTTGAAGGTAGTACTGCCTTCAAAAATGCTTTTTTTTTGGGGCAAACTTATTGTGCATATGATGGCTTTACACTTGATCTCTGAGCTTTCAGGTAAGTAGATATGCTGACTGAAATTCTCTTCTGATGCACCGCCATCTTTAACTGGTATTTTTTCCTTTATAAGGATTAGTATTTTTGAAGGTAGTACTGTCATAAAAAATGCCTTTATCTTTTGGGCAAAGTTTCAGCTTTTTTTTTTGGATTGATTTTCTTGAAAGGACAATGTCTATAGTTTTTGTGTCAACGTTTCTTTTTTAGTTATTTGTTGCTTCTTGAATTTCTTGATTGGAACGTAATTTTTAAATGTGATTGTTGTTGTTGTAAATAACAATCTTCATAATTTTTAAATATGAAAATTGCTATTTTTGAAGCTAGTACTGTTATCGAAAATGCCTCCTGTTTTTGGAGTAAAGATTCATCTTTTTTATTTATTGATTTGCATGAAAAGAAACTGTATTTATGTCAAAGTTTCATTTTCAATTTTTATTTGTGGTTTCTTGAATTTCACGAATGGAATATAATTTTTCTTTGTACCATCCTCTTTTATTCAAATCTACTCTAGCTTTTCTCCCAATTTTTATGTTTTGTTGAATGCTTCTTCATGGAGGATTTTTATGAGATATAGACATTTATCTCTGTTCACCGTAGTCGTTTAAATACCACTAGATTTCTTTTATGTGTTTACTGCTTTAGATGAAGTTAAATTTATTTTTGAAAAAATATTTGAGTTTGAAGCCTCTGCTAAGGTGTCTCTTTGGCTCTATGCACATTCTTCAAAGATTTCTGTTTGGAATCAAACATCTGTTTGATTGGGGCAAAGAATCGTTGGATTAAATAAGTCATGTTCTTCAACTCAAAAGTTTCACCCTGGTACTTGGAATACAAAGGAGAAACTTGTACAAGAACTTATGCAAACCATTCTCTTTTAACTTCGTGGTTTCCGGTTTGCAGTTTCTTCCTGTTACTTTTTGATGCACAGTTAAAATGTAAAAGTAGCAAAAAATAACTTGATTATGTCTGCTATTATTTTGTAAATTCTTGTGTTAAAACATGGATGCACTATATTGTGGAAATCTATGTGAAACCTAATTATGTCAAGGTGAAGCTATCTTTTAACCATTGTTAAACCTCCAAAGGTAATTACAATCACCGGAGATACAACTGTAATTGCTAAAGCATTCTTATTTAGATGTGTTGTATTTGCATCTTTATTCAACATAATGTGGTGATATCTGCACATCCAAGCTACACATCTATCCTTTCTCACCGAGATTGCTCTATTATTGTTATGAGCAAACCATAGTAATTAATCATGCCATATACTTGAGTTGGCCCAGTTCTCAATGGAGGGAAGTTGGTGTAGACCAAGGTGAGGCGAGTGAGTTGTTTGTTGAGGAAAGTTGAGTTTGGCCGAGTTGAACCTAACTTAGGTAAGGTGGTTTAGCTTAGATTAGGAATAAAAGTGGTCATGCTGGTTGGAACATGATCCTGTCTGAGAAGCAACCTAACCCATATCAGAACACAACTCTAAGTCTTTAGGGCTAAAAAAGATTGAACATGCTGGTTGGAGAAGAGTGGGATGGGGTTAGATGTGAATCATGGAGGAGATAAGCGACAAGTGCTCATCAAATTTGCCTAGGGATTTCAGGGTTAATCATCCTTCAATAGCCCTCTCTAACATTGCTCTGGGTACACTTTATTGTTGTCCTTCAAATTCAATGGGAGAGCTCCATATCTAAGCTGGGAGCGATTTAATGCTCCACTGTAGTCTCATATGGTGAGTTCATGTGAGTTGTAACTAATCCATAGAAAAAAAAATCGAATCTAAATCTAAATGGTACACTCATTCAAGAAGTTAAAAAAGGGAAATAGTTTGTATTTTTATTAGTTTACTCCAAATAGGGATTAAAGTTTCTTTTGTACATGACAAGTCGGTTAAGTGAACTATCTCTCTAAGTTGTTTAATATCTTTAATTCTTGGTCCTTTCCAAGTTATACTAGCGGACAACAAATTTTGTAACATGTCAAATTAAACTTAAAGTCTGTTGTACCTTAGATAATAGTTTCTTAACTTTAAAATTTACCATTAAGATAGTTAAATTTGAATAACTTTTCATGAATGTGCGCAAATATATATAGAGCAATGTTTCTTAGGGACTTAATGCCACACATCTCTAAAGGTAAAATCTTATTGTATAATTGAAAGTTAAAAAAAATACTAAGAGCAGTGTTTGATGGGGCGTCTGTACGCTAAGGTTTGGAGTATATATATATATATATATATATATAAACCTTTTTTTGGTATTTTTTTTTTAACTTGGCCTTCTAGGCCTTCTAGTGAGCCTTACCTGTAAAAGATCTACAAGAAAACCAAATACCCCGGCTATGAGGATGATGGCTACCCAATGACCTTCCTGTGTAAGCCAACTCACGTCTTATTTTGGTTTACTTATTCTTTACAGTTACTGTTCACCTTTGAGCGACTTGGATAAAGACTGAAGAAGATCTAGAAGAGAAGAAATATTATGTTTTATTTAAGCCAGGTATTTTACACGCACATACATAGTTTAAACATAATATACATTTAGGAAGAAAGCAGAACTATCTTACAGGTTGACAAGCAGAAAATTACAGACTAAAACAGAAATATTACATACTGAAGTATCTTACGTATAAAAAAAGAGGAAAGAGAGGAAGGACTTTCAGAGGGAGAGCTTGAGAATAAGGGAGTGAGAGAGAGAGCGAGAGAGAGAGAGTTGCTCGTAGATGCCTTGATAGGCAGAAGAGGATGACCTTTTATAGACAAAAGAGGAGAGATGACTTCTGGAGGAGAAGGAAGCACTTGCTTGGAGGTGAAGGAAAGCATTTGGAAAAGTGAGACAGGTGGAAGGAAGGTTTTGCTTGGGGGTGAAGGAAGACATCTGGAAAAGTGAGACAGGTGGAAAGTAGTACTGTCTTAGTGGTGACACTGTTGAGTACTGTTGTAGCAGTATTAGCTGTCAACCATATTATCAATGTTATCTTCTCCTGTTGAGTCCAACGATGGTGCTTGTGAGCTGGAGGCTTGGATTGGTGCTCTGTGTCTGGCGAGAGCAGCTCGGTAGGCTCTGGCTGAAAAGGCGGAGTTTGCTAACCTCTTGTTATTCATTCTTTCTGTCTTCTTCTGGTAATGTTGAAACAGATCATAGTATGTTGAGTAGTAAAGTGAAAAGGAAAAACATGGTACCCATATCCTTGGGCCAATAAATTTTTTCGGTAAACGATTCTCCAACAAGGAGATAAGTATCTAGATCTTCAAGTAGGTCTCAGCCCCAATGTGTCCCTTGGACTGAAGTTCTCCAGTGTTTAAGTTGGTCAGAAAAGGAGGGAGGAGCTTCCCAATCACAGGCTGGGTCAGTAGGATAGTCTTCTAGCTCGGCTTGATAACCTCCAACTTCATTTATGTCAATTTTAACTAAATATCAGGCTAGCTCGATTTTGAGATCTAGTCATTCTAGAGGAGTACTATCAAATGTGCATACCACAAACGTTTCTTCTTCTTCCAAAGCAGTAGAAATAACAGTATCGAGTTTCTTTGGGAAATCTTTTACTGAATTTGGATAATGAACCCATAATTTATGTAGGAGGTCATAGTCAAGGAGAGTAAAAGGGGTAATTTGTCTCTCTTTGTAAGTTGTAGTGATGTAGGATTCCTAATCCAAGTTGGCTCTTCTGAAAGCATAGAGAAACTGGCATTGACATTCGTATTTATCTGATTTCAGACAAGATGGTCATTTCTTTTGACATTTAAGTTTTAGGCTGAATTCAGCTTCATATACAATGATCATTCCTTCAGGAGGTGTTTTGTGAAAAGCTTTTAGGGCTTCACATAATTCAATAAAAGTTTGTAAAGTAGATCTTTTAGCCAAACTACGAACATAAGCATTAATGTCATTAGGAATAGTATTCCGTAATCCTGCCAGGCGCATCTCAGATGCTCTTAGTAAAGTTGTAGTCTTATTTTGTTCCTTAAGTTGGGCTAAAGTTAAGTATTCTGGCCTGATAGGAGTAGTGGTAGTGTGTTCTGTTGCAGTCTCTGCCAGGCTGCTCTCAGGAGTATGTTGTAAAATTTGAGCATAAGTGAAGGTATTTGTATCAGGGTTAGTAGCTTGTATTGGTATCGTTTACAGAGTTGTACTAATAAAGAAATGTGACCCTAGATGGGCTATGACTGCTGTAAAAACCTTTTCGAGCAAATAATAGCCCTTAAAGTATGGATGTTCTAAGTTGGTTTCTTCCCATGTAGAGTATACCCCTGCCTGAGGTTTTGAAAAGACCACGTAACAGAAAAATTTCTTTCATGTTATTTTTGGATAGTAGTAAGGAAATAGTTGGAAAGAGCGTTAATCATAGTAATTTTATATCCAGAACTCTCTGGAAGTGTAGGGATATGCCAAATATTGTCAATAAGACAATTTTGGATGTGATCAAGTCTGTCTCGGTCAGCAAATCGAAAAGGATCTTCTGGTTGTGTGAATAAATGTAAATCCTGAGTACCAAAACGTATGGTTTTGGTGGAAAAAGTACGAACTTTTCTTGGTTTGTCCATCCTGTAACAATAGCTAAAGAAGTAAAAAGTTAATGCAGTAGTCTTGATAATGTATCTGCTAAGGAATATGCTCCCATTGTATCTTAAATCCCTTGTTGATTATGGTATCTGTAAATTTCAACTAACGCTTTGTACTGAG
>JBBMJZ010032862.1:0-10081 GCA_037833815.1 Zingiber zerumbet
ACAAATATATAATTCCTTATACGCTATTCGTTTTTCCTTCACTTTCTCTTGTACTTTCTCATTCCACCACCAAGATTGCTTACTTGGTGGTGCATGTCCCTTTGACTCACCAAGTACTCTAGCTACTATTTTCAACTTTGATACCATCTTATTCCATGTTGTATTAGAGTATTCGTATATTTCACCTAATGCTTGTACTTCTACTTTCTCCTTAAATATATTTTACTTCCCATCCTTTAACTTCCACCACTTAATTCTGGGAGTCGTATATATTTTCATTCTGTTGATACTATGTTTGAGACGTATATCTAACACTACTAACCTATGTTGGGTAGTCAAGCTTTCTCCAGAGATGACTTTACAATTTTTACAAATCTTTCTATCCTTCTTCCTAACCATAAGAAAGTCAATTTGCGATTTATTATTCTTGACTACGTGTTTTGTTCTTTTCTTAAAAAACGTATTAGCTAATATAAGGTTATATGCTATCACAAAATCTTTTTTTATTTTTAAAAAATAAAAAATCCTTTAAATCTTACATCATAAGCCCCCAAAATACATAAATTATAGCCCGTGAGCAGCTAAATTTTTTTTAGTTTTAATTTTTTTTATCTTGAACACTATAACCCAACTCCTAAACCCTAAAGGTAAAATCTAATTGACTTAACCGGAGCTAAAAAAAATAAACAAAAAAAATGCTATTAGACACCCTAAATATATACCTCTTGAGCACCTAATTTTTTTTAGCTTGAACCCTGTAACTCACTATCTAAATCCTAAAGACAAATTCTAATTGGCTTAACCACGGAGCTAAAAAAAATAAATTAAAAAAAAGGGTACTGTATGAATTGAGGAGACCGGATTCAATCCAGGCGCCTCAACCATTGTCACGAACGAAGTCCATAGCACTTCATCCGCAGCATATCAAATATATATATATATATATATATATAAAATAAACTCTTGGCTGGGGACACCACTAAATACTGGCATCAGCCTTCCTAATAGCATATTAGCTTTGGAGATAACTGATCACCCAATTAAATCTAGCAGTTATGAATTACTAATTCATTGCATGATAAGCCTTTCTTGGTAGTTCATGGGAGAATTTCATATATAAGGGGATGAAAGATACTGTTGCAGGGGAACTAAGAAACCTTTTTTTTGCACTCGTGCGATGAAGATGAATTCAAAAGCATGACAATAGCTCAGACTAAAATGCAGAAAAGTGATAAGTGAGATATTTATTGTAAAATTCAATCATAATATCCCAATTCAAAATCGATCAACACATTATTATTACCAAATATGGATCCTTCCTTGAACTTCTTTATGATTCTAATCCTCCATAAACTTATTGATCATAAGAGTAGGAGTATTTATATGTTAAAAATTTTATACTTCTTCCAAATGTTGTACTCTGGCAGGAAGTTAAACATGAGATTGCATCTGAGTGGGCATTGATTGACAAATGTTTGTAGAAAACATGACTCATTATTGCAACCTACACTGAATCACGCTGTTTACCTTTCTCAAACCATATTCCACTGCTTGTCGACTATGCAGAAAGAACAATGAGAATTACAAACTAAGAAACATTACCCAGAAGCTCACTTGTATGAATTGCTCTGCTACAATTTGACTATCTAAAACCACTGATCTTGTTGAATGCTCAACCATGCACCCTAATCACCTCAATTTAAAACAGTGGAAAGTACTTAAAAATTAATCTACAACCAATCATTTCAATTTACCTTCATTTGATGAGATGCTTTTCAAGTTTACAAATTTAGAAAACCACAATTTTGATAAGACAATTCTAAAATCTTCTGGATATGAGCAGCTGATTATGCATCATTTTTATCTAATGCGATCTTAATTTTCCCTTTTTTGGTGGCACATGTAACCAAAGAGAGGCCATGAGCAATTAGTGTTTGGACATTATGAGAAATTTTGAAGGACCATAAATCATATATTTTAACAACCAATAACCAATGTATAGCAACATCTCTAAAAATTTATGAGCCCTGCACATGATCATTTTGAACTACTTGTACTAAACAAACTGTTTACATATTAATTTTCCAGAAGCATTTATTATATATAAAGATACTTACATGGACTCAATTCACTAAAACTAAGGGCTTATATTACTTGTTTAAAGAAACAGATTTCTTCTTTATTCATAACCAATGGCTTAATCAGTTCTACCCTACTTCCAGGAATCAAGACAAAATCCATACTACTGGGCAAATGATTAAGTGGATATACGAATCAGATATCTAAAAGAGTCACTCAAGTCTCCATATAAAAACAAATTAGAATGAAAATTAGTAAGTTAACCTGTAAAGCTAGAGGTATTAAAATGACGAGATAGGAAGCAAGAAACAATCAATTAAAAGATATTGCAAATTATGCAATGCAGAACTTCACAATACGTACCATCATGAAAGTTTTTGGTGCGAACTTGTACCCCAGAAATAGATGATAAAACTGTAAAAACATTACAACAAGGCATGTCCAAGCTCACATTCAAGATAAAATAGAAGAAAAATTGACAACGTATAAATAAATCAGAAAGGCATTCCAAGAAATGTACCAGAAATAGCAGGTGTAAGAACACCATCACCAATCACCATGCAAGCACCGAACAACACTATGAGAAGTAAACAAGTCCTCAGTCTTTTGTGCTTCTCAAGAAACCTTTTCAATGGTGAATGGATCACACTTCGAGTTCCATTACGATAATACGTGGACAGCTCCTCATCAGCTGCTTGCTGATTAGGGAGTAAACTGAATTTGGCGTGTCTACAAAGTAGAGAGTATAAAGCAAATGTTCCACCTGAGAACAGTTTTAATTTAGTTTAGTAAAATCTAATAAATCAACTGAAGTAATAGAATTAGTTAGTCATACCTTCACCATTATCATCAGCACTCAGGACAATGAATACATACTTTAGCAGAGGGATTATAGTTAATGTCCAGAATATCAAAGAAAACATGCCAAACACGGTCTCCTCATCTTGATATTGGTTCAACCTTCCACTGTATGCACTCTTGTACACATAAAGAGGAGATGTACTCAAGTCACCATAAACTACACCAAAACTTTGATATGACAAAAGAAGCAAATTTTTGTAGTTGCTCCTCCAATTCACCTGCAGGACAAGGAGAAAGAATCAATCATGTAAGAGCAGACAAGTAACAGGCCCTAAAATAACTCAATTACTAAGCAGGTAATTTTCATTTATTGTTATAATGGCCAAATTTATTTGAGGTGATATACTGTTCTAGGCGCCAAACATCCATATAGCACGAAATTAAATTGTTAATTAGCAAGTGAAAATTCCTGGAATAGATGCATTTTATGAAAATGCCAACAAGACCAGTCATCTGTTATTGGAATTGTGGATGTATGGGCAACCACATGTTCACAAGTGGTCATCTTTCTATCAACTATATCTAACAGACAAATGGTTCTTTAGTGCTCATCCAATCAAAATATTTTGTGAAGAATTTTGGAAGAAAAAAAATCATATGTAGGATGACTATTGGTTATTTTTTTATTATCCAACAAAGCGATCTAACAGTTGAACATTTTTGCCTTTTTTCCAAAGAAAATGTTGAAGAATTCAAATGTTTCAATGCATAGCAACTGAAACATTCCTTTCAACTTTCCTATAATTCTCAGTTAGTATCTCGCTGGAACTAGATGCAGACAAAATTCATCCTGATACACTATTTACATCTCAGCAAACCCTGTAAATCCACATATTCCAGACCTTCTCTATCAACCATCAGACACCAGCAGGAGAAGGTATTAAAAAAACACTGCTTTCCTAAAGACTTCTATTTTTCATTTTCTTTCCTCAGAAAATAGAATTAAAAATAAATAAATAAATAAATAAATATGTCTCATTCACTTTATTTTTAATTCTTGAATTTATCAGAGTTGAATGGTGTTAAAAAAAGGTTAACTGGAAATTACCTCTTTTCCTTAATAACTTTCAAGTTCTAATTTTAAAATTGAAAACCAAACTTATTCACAGACCTAAGTTTCCGAATCACAAGCACCCGACTATCTAACCCACCCCTCAACACTTGATTACTGGATGGAAGTATCTGACATCGAAAGGAAATCGATCGCCTTCCCATTTGCTTGCACATGAAAAGGTTCCAATTCCAAACCCCTAGAAGAAGTAAATTTCCAGCACAAGCATCAAAAGCCACAAGCATCGAGCCAAAACAAAGGAGACGCCAAATCAAAAACCAAGCGGGCAGCCAAAAGAAAACGATATCGATCCGGCGGCTACTCACCCGTTGATCGTAGGAAGTTGACCCTCCCTCTTGATCCATCGCATCCGATGACCTCTGCCGCAGTTGCTGCCCTCCTAATTCGGAGATCGATTCGCAGGCAGGGAAGCCTCCATTCCCAATCCGCCGATTCTCGCAGCAGAGTAGAGCAAAGAGAGACCGAATCCCTCGCGAAGAGTTCGTTGCCGATCTTACGCTGTAAAATTTCAGTGGAGAGGCGAATCCGGTAACCTTAAGCGTTGCGTCACCGCTCTCATCGATTCTATTTTTTTATATAATAAAAATAATAGTTAACGATTACTTCACAAAAATTAAATCAACGGTGGTCATAATTTTTTTTTTTAGTTTTTATTCAGTGGACCGCAAGGGACTATAGTGTAATTATAACTCTCCTCTCTATAAAATATAGGGTATTCATTAAAACTTTCAAATAAATAAATTTTTATTATATTATTTAACTTGAACCAAATAATATTTAGTTATATTTTATTCCCCATAATTTTAACTATATGATTTCTTAGTAATCATATAACTAAAGTTATACATGATAACTTGAATCAAACACACCCTATAGGATATATAATGTCTTAACGAGAAAAAGACAAATTTATTATAATAGGGTATGGATTAATTTTTAATTAGTATATATCTTTATAAAAAAGAGACTAAATCTCTTGGTCCAAAAAAAATAGTTCAGGGGATGGTCTACTTCTAATTACGGTTGGATCGTAATTGTGATCCGGTCATAATTGGTTATGATCCTTTTCAAGGTTCATCGTCCTCACCAGGTTATAGTTTAAGTTAGAGCGAGCGGTCGAATGACGCCCTCTGCTCAACACCCGACAACCTGGACACTTGCTCACTTCCTGCAGCCTCTAGCCGCTCACTCTGACTCAAATTATAACCTAGTGAGAATAGTGTACCCAACAAGGGATCGTAACTAATTGCGGCCAAATCGTGGTCAAGATCTACCCGTAATTGGGAGTGAATCATCCCTGATTCACTTGTTTTTTGGAACAGGAGATCCGCTCCCCGAAAAAAAACTCCTCTTACCCCTTAGTCACTTGGCAGTTGATTATAACTAATCCCGTGATTTATCTCCTTTCATATAACTTAGGAAATAACTGTAAGAGGCGCCTCGGGTGACCATAATCATCTTTTACTATAATATACATGGAGTCTCTCCCGGTGTGAATCGTCTTACGATTTTTTGATGTACACTCTTTCAATGGTGTAAGACAGTCATGGGGAGTCAGCATATTTCACCTTTTATCGAATATACACGGAGTCTCCCATCCTTACAGGTTGACGTAGTTGGTACTTGTATATGTGGTTGTTCCAATATATTTTGAATTACTTTTCAATAGACGCAAAATATTTCATTGGGTGTTTGACCTCCCTTATAACCTTATACAAAGGGCCACTGCGATAAGATTAATATCTCTATGATTTATCTCTTTCCAAAGAGCGTGTGGCCGCCCTGGAGGGGCCTTTAAAGTGATAGTTTCACCTTTTACTCTAATATCTACAGAGTCTCCTAAGCATCCATGACTAGATTCCCAACCACAGTGTATTATAAGACATTTTCTCTAGTAGGATGACAAATTTAGAATGTTATGTTGCTAGTCTGTCCGTTCAAGTACTTCCAGATTTATCCTAATGGCTAGTAAAAATTTTTTATATGATCGAACTAGTCATCCTAGGATTAGTTAGTCTGAAGGACTGGATATCTAATACTAACTAAAAAAAATATTTTACTTCCAATCTTCTAGAAAACGAATACATTTATCAAATAATCATGTTCAATCCTCACTTAAGATGTGTACCTTCGATGACTAAACTATAAGTGAAACTAGGCATGTTGGAAGCTACCATGCAAATTTATTTGACGGGTAATTGGTAAGATTAATCAGATGGTAAAATTAGGAGGTGCCTGATTTATAAAAAAAATAGTTTAGTCCTAAAATTTATACATTTCTCACAAAACTCCACTTAGACTTCAAAATTATCATTTCATCCTCAATTATTAGCCCATCTTTTCACTTAACCAAACAACAATTTACTCATTCGAGTTTTTGATCAAATGACATTTTAAAAATTGTGACCATCTCACAAATTGTTTGCACACATGGGTGTTCCATAAATTGCATAGCACTTAGAGGGTAAGATTGTAAATTGGTCCAAATGAATCGTGCATCACTTTGTTTCTCAGTGTGAGAAAGAGAATAATTTTTTAAAACAAAATAATAAATAAATTAACAGCTTAATAAACTTTATCCTCTCGCGTCATCGTCCTGCGGTAATTGAACGTGTTATGCGACTCTTCTATCCGCGTAAGAAGCGTGTAGGCGTAAAATTAAATAATATTAAATTTCTTTTGTCCATATAAAATCCATCTATTTTTTGCACAATTATTGTCCGGATGTTTTTTTTTTCATTATTTTAAAATAAAAATAAATATACAACTAGAGGTGAATTTTGAGGTTCTCATGTTGTTAAATAATGGAATATTCTGTTGGGCCATCATGTGGATTTTTATTTTTTTAAAATTATGAATCATTTTACAGATATTTTATTTAATCGTTCAAATTGGATGAAAACTATTTTTTTTAATCGAAGTATTTACTTTTTTTAATTCATTAATCTTTAAAATGATCAGTTCAGAATACATTAAAAATATTAAAGATTCATCTAAATGCTCAGGGTTCTTATATTCCGTTTCGGTGGAGAAAAAAAATCTCCTACCATACATTGAAATTTAAATTGATTTTCTCACTCTTATTTTTTTTCTCTTTTCCTCGAGAGATTTTTTCTTTCTGTGTTTTCCCTAGTGATTTTTTTGACCGTAAATTCCTTTCCTTTTTTGGTTCCATCCTTTAGTAATAATATTTTAATTACATGCTTATTGTGTTAATTAGAGTTAGTCCAACCATCAAAACGTTCTACGTTAATTAATTAAGATAACCTAACCAATAATCAAGTAGTGAATTTAGATAAATTGTTTGTGCAATCGACCTCAAGAATTTCAATATTTGACAATGTACCTAAGTCTGGTCAGTTTAGCCCAGAGTTGAATCCAAATAGGACTTGATAATTGAAAGAGAGAAGTCTAGTCATAACTAAATGACTAGCAAAGGTAAATCCTAACCGAATGATAGACAGGTGAGAAGTCTATTGAGTGACTAGTTCTAACTGGAGGTTAGGCAAGAGAAAATTCTGGTGAGTAAAGACAGGTCCTAGTAAGTGAAGCTAAGTAGTAGAAGTCCTGGTAAGTGAAGCTAGGTAGTGAAAGTCTTGATGAGTGAAGCCGGACCTTAGTGAGTGAAGCTAGGTAGTGGAAGTCTTGGTGAGTGAAGTCGGACCCTAGTGAATGAAGCTAGGTGGTGGAAGTCTTAGTGAGTGAAGTCGGGCAATGAAAGTCTCAATGAGTGAAGCTGGACAACCCTAAGGGGAGGTAACACTAAGTAATGAGAAGTCTTGGAAGAGCAAACTTCAAGCATGTGTGATCGACTGGCTTCCGGTCGACCATGCGTGATCGACCGGACCAACGAATCCTGAAATATGTTAACACTATTTTACTTTACTATGTTATCTAGTATACTAACTCAGTATTGCAGAAAAGTCTTAGTAGATCAGTTTGGTCAGATACTAAGCAAAATTAGAGAAAGTCTAAATAGGTCTGGAGGACCAGATATTTGACAGGTAGGTGGAGGTAAGTCACTGGAGGAGAGTAACTAAGTGATAACGCTTCTCAGTTGAGGGGATAGTAGACATCAGTCCGATTTAGGTCCATTTCAGTAACCTAAATTAAGACCCTGACTAGATTCTGGTATGAAAGATAGAGTCTAAGTCATAAATTAATCATATTACTATTATGTTAATGTTGTTTTGCAGGTTAGATTATTGTTGTATTGAACTAACCTAACTTGTAGGGCAAAAGGAGCAAAAATGCATCGGGCGAACAGTACCCAAGTTGCCTTCAAGCATTGGAAGGTGTCTTCATACTGTTAACGGAATGCGCCTTCGGTACTATGGAAGGTGTCTTCCAAGGGATAAACTTCAGACTTCGTCGCAAATAATGAGCAATGAACGTGGGATAGGATTTAATTGGCTTATGGAAGGCACCTTCCACACCCTTTAAATGGGTATTTCGAGGAGAATTCAATACACAACTTCAATACGACCTTCTACGCATCAAATCAGCTTCCCGATTGCTTTGGCTTGTTGCTGCTACCCTTCTACGACTCTACTATGCCCGATTGCCATCGAGAAGCCTTCCAAACACCGAGCTTGAGCCGACCAACTACAAACAGTGTTGGGTAACATAGTTAATTATTGTACTTAATTTTTATAAGAGGGAAGTGTAGCATGGTACACTTCTCCGACTATTTTTGTACTCGATTCCCTCTTCTGATGGTTTCGAAAGAGGTTTTTAATGGATTATCTGTCGATAGGTCCGCGGGACCTAGGTTTTGGAGTAAGAGTCGTCGAAGGCTCTGAACCAAGTAAAAACTGAACGCGTGCTCTTTTGTTTGTCTGCCTATTTCACTTTCTTAATTTTCCATTGTACACTTTCATTTCAAAATAGAAAAGTAAGTTTTTGAAAACTACGTGATTCACATCCCTCTCCCCCCTTCTCTCACGTGTGTCTCAATCCAACACAAGTTACTTGGCTAACTAACAACTCTACGTTGAAAGATGGGTGATTTGCACCTGGACAATAGCTTAGCGGTAGAACCCCTTCTTTTTTAGACATCTAAGGATCGAGTTCCAAGT
Organism: Zingiber zerumbet; assembly: GCA_037833815.1. Classification (NCBI taxonomy): domain Eukaryota; kingdom Viridiplantae; phylum Streptophyta; class Magnoliopsida; order Zingiberales; family Zingiberaceae; genus Zingiber; species Zingiber zerumbet. The sequence continues at coordinate 9,091 of JBBMJZ010032862.1, forward strand.
TCTAGCTTCGATAAACTAATGGATGAATTTATCTTAATGGACGGTTGACTGAAGAACGTTGGGTTGATAAACCATCTGCTGCGAGCGTTTCTTGATTTATCCTGGTAGCCAGTGGAAAACTTCCATGGAATTAGACTGGTTATTCAGGATTAGTCAGCGTAAGCTAGATACCTAATATCAATTTTAAAAAATAAAATAATAACATACACATGTTGCCATGTTGGTGATTTGCTTTTGCTTTGGAGTAATTTTTAGTTAATATACAATAATTAATTCAAATGCACGCCATTAGCATTTTAAATTTATTTAATAAGAAAAAATAATTAATAAAAAAACTACCAAAACAAATTAAAAAACATCCTTTTATTTTTTGATATAGATATAGATATATATACTGCGAGTCTCCCTTTGCACCTCTGCTACACACCTAAGGAAGGCAGACGACGTGATAGTAGGGCATCGACCCCCATATTACCGCTCCCTCAGGCGCGTAGCGAAGGTGTGGATTTTCATATCTTTTATATTGATCTGTCTCAAAAATATCTTTATTTCTAATTGATCTTGTCTTAAAGTGAGGAAGATGGTGCACTGGCTAACTGACTCTGATGTTAATCGCAAAAAGATGAAGACCCTGGTGATGCAGACTAACTAGCGCAATAAAAAAGGAATTGGGAGGAAAAACATTATTTATCAGGCTAGAGAGGGGGTCTCTGATGCAGACACTCCAATGCTCAAGTCAGAACAGTAGATGAGACAAATTGAGAAGAAAATGAACAGTAAAACAGTAAATGTGGATGCGTAGGCGTTCATACATGTGAGCATGCATATGTAAGCGTACCTAGCCAACAGAGAGTATCATTTTTTATACTAACTCTCATAACCTTCGTAATAATGAGACGTTAGAGAATATATGATCTCAGAATATGTCGAGTGATGGAATATGTACTGTAGGACCAGGTGAGGTCAGCTAGAGGGGGGAGGAAGGGGGGGG
>JBBMJZ010032877.1:0-10081 GCA_037833815.1 Zingiber zerumbet
TGTATCAGAGCTCTCTTGATTCTCCTGTAAGTCTGTAACAGCCATTGCGGTCGAAGTTCATCCTCATAGTCATGCAGTAAAACTGAGCAAAATGAACTAGTCAGCAAAATATAACGGATTCTGCTTGAATCCAGGATCGTTTGGATTGCATCCTCGTCCGTCCTTTGCCGCGATATACTTCCAGTGAGTTCACTGTTGTTCAGGAGAAGGATCATATTAAAAAATTAGATATCCTTTAACCACTTCAATGTTGCCACTACAACGTGCTTATATGCTTGAACAGAGATGATAACGGAAAGGGCGGTAGGCCATAGTTGGCCGGAGACAGCATCTTTAAGTTCATGGATCCCATTGCAATCACACTTTTACTTTATCAGAAGGAAAATTTTGGTCTGGAGCTACCAACTTAATGGCAAGTGTGATGAGTTGTGGTCTCGTGGAATCTCTGAGACTCTCGTCGTGCTTGCCCTTTTCTTGAAGATAAAGAGGCGGAATTGAAGCTGCCTAATCATGTAACGTATTCTTCGTCAACGATTCTGCTGCCAAAAAAGTCCAGATTACTGGTGTTCAATAGCCGTTTAGCCCATAAATCTAGTGTTTATGTTGGTAAAGGAAAGAGGAAAAGATCCATCGCACCGTCGGGTTTGACCTCCTCGTGCTGACTGACAGATGCCGCCCGTAATTGTCAATTACCACTTGCACCGGTGCCCATCCATTACCCACCAATCGATGTCTCTGCTTGTGGTCCACCTCTTAACTTTTCTTTCTGCCGACGCTATCCAACATCGTCCATCGACGATTTGGGCGCCACTCTCCTTAAAGATAAGGACGGCTGGTCGGATTTCGTCGTTCTAAAAAACAAGAATCAATGGTAACTTTGTGGAACCGAGGCATGCAAGTGGCCATGTGATCAAAGAAGAGATAAATTATAAATACTATTAACTTTTTAATAATAAATACATATGAGAAAAATATTTATCTTAACTATATTAATTAAGATTCGAATTTTAGATTTCAGGTTGACCATACCGAATTTTAGATTAGCCAAACCGAGAGGGCAAATGGCCATGTGATCAAATTCGCGATTGCGTTGGTAAAAACTAGCGGGCGGCCGTTTCTGACCAAGTTATTGCTTCACAAAGAGACAAAGTTGCAATTTCCCTCGTGCCGCCCACTGAAGAAGACCAGGAGGAAGCTACCCACGCAACTTAGAAAAAAGGGACAAAAATGCTCTCGTATTCGTTCTTACATGCTAGACAACAAAGCACACAGCTTTGAATTCAATAGCAGCACGCCAAATCAATAATGCACGTCGGTCAAACAATCAATAGGCAGCAAAATTTGGATTGACTTAATACTGATAAAGGTTAGAATAGAACTTCCAGGAATTGTTACATCCAGCAATCCTAGTTACAGTCCTAAATGAGCTATAAATACAAGAAAGAAGTACATGTCAGAATTCGTCAGCTCAAGGTGTTTATTAATCCTACAGAATCCCTGGTCTGAGAGGAGCAAGCATGGTGATGCTTGAAAATTGCATCAAGCCATGGTTAGTAATGATCAATCGAACAAGTATCACATTCCCTCCGGATTTGGGGGCTGTACAATCTTGAAACTTTACTGGGACATCACCAGATTGGAAAGAGCCATTGGGGTACTGAAAAGGGGATCACTACCAATCTTGCAGTTCTCATGATCTACTGTCAATGACTTGGGCAGCACAAAGCTTCCACGGAGAATATGCTCCTCCAAGGCCTGATGGCTACCGCTGTTAGTCACACAATGTCGTTTCTTCAAAGCAGAAGCATCTTTGAGATTCACTTCCCTTCGATGTTTCCTCTTCTTGGATGAACTCCATTTTAGCTTGAACTGGTAGTCCTTGGTCAGGTCTGGAATGCTAGCCTCCCAATCACTTGATGAACCCCCGCTAGCTGTGCCACCAGCTGATAAGCTATTGGTAACCATTTGCATCGTGAGGTTCCCTTTGAAGGAGGCAGGCGGAGGTGAATCCTTGATACTAGACAGCAGAGAGTTGGCAATGTCGACCCTGTCTTCTATAGCATTCCACTTGTTACTGATCCAATCCTGGGACTGCCGCAGCTGAGCTTCGCTGAAAGTAGAGGAACAATTTTCTCCTACACAACCGAAATTAGCAAATATGTCAAAGTTAGTTTTGAAAAACAAACAAACAAAAAGAACCAGTAACGTTACATATTCATGCCACTCTATATTTACCTGGAAAGTATACATGCAATCGCCCAATAGATTCTTCTCGTATAACAATACCTTCCCACCATCCATCATGCCACCACGCATCTACAATAGCACCAACATGGAAATGGCAAACTGATACGCCCTGCAAAGGCTTTGGACGAACAATGGGCCTCCCACTATGAATCATGAGATTATCAGGTCCTGCAATTTTGGATAGTAGAATCCACTCCTGTAAGATGGAAAAAAAATGTTAGCATCGGATGCCAAGTAACAATGGTAACTAAAGAAAGAGGATCTGAGCATCTACCTCTAAATTGCCACTCTCATCCGGATCTTGAATATCTTGGTAACGGACCTTCACCTTGTCCCGGTGCCTCTTTATAATCACACATCGGAACCAGCAACCTCTTATTCCACTATCTTGTGAAAGAATTTCAACATGAGTCCCAGGATGAAACTGTTGCTGAAATTTGTGTTCGAATAATTCTTTTGTTGACAATGCAGATCCAGAAAGGGTGTTAGCAGGGTTCCTTCCAGACTTGCTGCAAACAGGCCTTGTCTTATCTATGGAAGAAGTTTCTGCATCATGACCACTCTCAGCTTGCGAAAGGTGCTTCCTCTTGGAACCATTTATAGAAACATCACTGCTTTTCTGGTCAGCTAAACTAGAGTTTGGACGGCTTCTCTTTAATCGCAACTTAAACGGCGACGTGAAGGACATAGAACGAACTATTTCCTGGCTCCAGTAGCCTTGGAGCTGAGTTATGTTAAATGGTTTGATGTCATCATTATCGATCTGCCTGTGGCACATGAAAGGTCTCCAACTGGTGTGCCTTGCCTCATTCTGAAATTGATCAAAATGCTGAGGGCTGAGGACTGCAGCCAACCCATCAATGCATTCAACACTGAAATCTTGAAGACAAAGAGAGAAGAAAATCTCTCTGTCATTAGCATCGGGAGGCAAAACAATACCAAGTTCATCAACTTCGTGAAACCATCGTACCACAACCATATTGTTGTTGCTCCGTGAGTCTTCATATAAATCATCCACATATCCAACGCGTCTCTTGTTCTCCTCCACCATAACAAAGATAAAATCATGGACCTACAGAAAGGCAATAGATGAATTCTAAAAACTAGAACGCCAAGATTATACTGATAGCAAAGACGAAAATGTAACTGTTCATACCGAAATTGTAACTCCGTTCTTGCAGAAGGATCGATAATGCCTTTTCCTTTTTCTGCATAGCCACAGGGCACCTAGCCATTGAAATTCTCTTGAAGGATGCTTTTTTTTCTCTGAAGGAAACTGCATGAACAGCAGTAGCATTAAAGACGAGTGAAATTTGACTCAATAGGAACGCCAATAAACAGAAGAAGAAAAAGAAGAAGAAGAAGAAAACCCAAGAATGAATTCTTCAGTACCTTAGAGTTTAGCATATCTGCAGTTTCATAATCCTCACAAACCCCAAACCTATCAGGAGAAGGAGAAGATACAGTGCCAATGGGATCTGCAAGAACAAGCGTGTCAGTTAGCCAAATTATAGACAGCTCAAAATTCTAGGTTTAACAAAGAAAGCAAAAAGACGATGTCAGAACACACTATAAATATCTAGGCAGAAAGGAACTCCAAAGATCAACAGAAAAAAAAAATCAGATAAAATCACTTACACTTACGAGAACAGATTTCATAATCTACAAACTACGGAGAAAAAACAAATTCCATGGAAAATAAACAAAACTCGAAGATTCCTCCATGAACAAATTATGGAAAATAAAAATTTCGATTTTTTAGGTTTCAGCTAGCGATGAAGGTAAAATAGGGATGAACTCACAATAGATCTGAGAATGAAGACATTTTTTTTTCATAACAAACAAATCAATAAAGAATTCAGAACCAGAACAGAGGTACGGAAGATGTCAAAGACGAAAGATTGCAGAAATCGAATTATTTGAATTAAAATAGAACAATAAACTCTAATCAAGGAACATCAATTGAACGTAACGTCTGCTTTTGGAAACAGGATGGCGCTTGCCAGCTGCCAAAGAAAACATAAACCGAATAGCAAAAGCCCTTTATCAAATACATGAAAATAAACAAAACAAAACAAAACATTAGGAAAAACGAAAAGAACCATCAAAATATTCTCCTGGCGAAGAATAAAATACAGATCAGCAAATTAAATTCTTTCCTCAAAACCCGTTTTTTTCGAAGTTTCTCCCCCAAATCCAACCTAAAAACGAAAACCATGGGACACATACCTGAGACGAGGGAAGATAACCAGTCGATGACCTCCCTCCTCGAGCGCCACTTGAACGAGACCGCCTCCCGCGGCGAGTTCAGCGACGACGACGACGAAGAGGGTGAGGGTTGTAGGAAATAGGGCCTGGCCATGAGAGATCTAACAAACTGATTCGGGACGACGTAGGACATGTGTCGCGAGCTCTTCTCCCGGCCCACCACCGCCAGATCCGCCCTGCCGCCGGCGCCCTTGAGGTAGTAGTGCACCACCCGGCGCCCCTTTCCGTTCGACACCACCACCTCCTGCCAGCTCGAGTACCTCGCCGACTCCATCTCGCCAAAGCCTTCGTCGAAACCCTAGAAAATCGCCGCCTCCCTTTGCCTCTTCCACCCTCCGCGACCAGAACAAGATCAAGATGGCATTTTTAAATTCCTTTTCCTTTAGCTATATAGCGAGCTGAAATGAATGAGAGAGTCATCGGTTTTGAGGATCGACGGCGGCGATCTAAAGCACGAAAACTAATGCGGAAAATCCAAACGAAAACGGAAAAAAAAGAAGACCAATCTCAAGAAAAAACGAAGACCCTCGTATTTGAGAAACAATTACGGAAACGCCACCAGCATCAGACGTCCTGTTTGACAAACGCGTTGCTTACGTCATAAACGCGTCCTTTGATTCAATGTTTGCTCGATGTATGAAACGTGGCGTGTTTTGTGCCGCTTGAATAACCCGAGCGTGTCGGAGATGATCCGAACGAGGACAGGCTATTCCTATTGTTTATGTTAAAATGTGTCTATTAAAAAAAATCTTTAATATTGTTTTAGCTAAAATTATTAAATATTTTTCATTTTGAATTAAATAACTTAAATTTTAAACTTGGTTCAAACTAATTAAATATGATTAAAACTGCTATAACATAAATAATTAAATAAAATTATTTTAAACGGTTTTAATTAAAACTTTTTTAATAGCTGGATTACAATGGATCAGATTATATTGCGGTCAAAATGATAAGAAGTGGTGTCGTGTTAAACTTATTAAAGACTTTTTTTTATAGGTCAAAATAATAAATTTGAACTATTTTTTTAACTTGTTTAATTCTAATCAAAACATGCAAAATTACACTAGTTTTGCTCTCTATATAACATTTTAATAAACGGGCGATGGGTTATACCGATAAGTATAATATTTTTACTATAATAAATATTTTAATAATTATATCTATAAAATGGTCCGTTGATTAGGAGATGGCATATTTTTTATAATGAGAGCTAATGAATTAATTTTCATTGTAAGCATGACTTAGAGAAAAAAATAAAATACTGGTAACAAACTTATATATTAAGAGTATGTTTACGATTTAATCTCACTAATTCAAATGTCTATTTTTCAAAAAAAAAAAAAATCCCCCTCACTTTCAAAAGGACCCACCTTTATTTCACTCACACTTATTTCCATCTTAATAAAAAAAAATCTCAAATTTAATATAATACTAGGTTTAAGTATCAATACCGTGATGAAGAGAGTTTCACCGAATATAAGTCAAAATAAGAAAAATTAATTGACATGGAGGTTAAAATTAAAAAAGGTGTTAAAGTTAGCCTACAGGCCAGTTATGGTGGGGTGGATGGCATGTCCGAGCGGACGAGCAAGATTAAACGGACATCATAAGATTAAGAGACAAACAGACAGTACATTCACTGGTCGATGTCCTTGCCGATCGGGCAACGTGTCCGTCCTGGTAAAAGGCGGCCCTCCGACGACTAAGAAATTGAGCGAAGGGAGATTGCTCTATTCAACATGACCGAGCGAGGGGGTCTCAGACGAGCGGACGTTGATCAACGTACAATGAGACCCATCTATGTATTTCTTTGTATCCTTTTGGAGATTTGTGTCACTGACAATGAAGCATATTCCGCAAATAAATTGTACTTTAAAAACTTCTAGCCTATCACATCAGGACTTGCTTAAAGAAAGATGTCAGGGACATTTTTTGTCTTGTTTTTTCCTTAGACATTTTGGTAAACGTATCACGCTTTTAGATGTATGTACAGACACTACTATGACATTATAAAATGGGGTTCCCATCTATAGATGGAGGTATGCTCAAACTGACTTGAGCGTTGGATTACTAATATCATAAACTCTTTTCTAACCCGATACTAACACCTCTTGTGTTACATGATCATATAAAATCTTCATTCTATCAACTTTGGAGTCACATCCCTAATTTATCTTCTTTTCTTTTCTTTTCTTTCAAACATGATCCAGTATTATTCATTTCGGATATTTAATTTCATAATTTCAAAAAAAACATAACACATTCCCCGTTATACACCATTGTTTTCATGAAATAATCATTAGTGTTTGAGTGCATGCGTCCCCCATTCTTTTGCATTAGCATTTGCAAGTTTTTAAAGTTTTCTATTCTTAATCGATATGAATAAAAGATTTCAAACGGTCAAAATTAATGGATAGATGTTGAGAATTTTAAATCAAAATTAATATAGTCTTAAAAATCTTTTTAACGTTTCCATACGATCAAATCTCATAAATTGATTGTAAAATTTTTAAAAATTTATTACAAACTTATTATAATATTTAGGATTAACGATACTCATTGATCATTAATACTCCCGATAAATTCATATGACTCAACTAGTTCTAAAAAAATATCAAATATTTTATTTTTTAAATAATATATGATACGGGTTATGGTGAATAGATCTTATACCTCCGCAGTCATAAGACTCTCTGTGTATACTTGGCCGGGTAAAAATCGGGTGGACTTCGCAACACTTAGCCTCATAAAGCTCTTAATATATAATCGATCGGATGAAGTCTGAACAAATATAAGGCTCTTTATATATACGCCCGACCACGCAAAGGTCGGTCTGGTTGAGCATCCTTAACCTCATAAAGCTCCCAATATTCACTAGGCCAGATAAAGGTCGGCAGGGCCGTCTCAAGGTTCCATGAGGCCCTAAGCCAAAAAAATTAGGTCTTTAATAATTTTTTTTTAAAAAAATAAAATTTCCCCTCACCCTTTTTCATTCGGACTTGGGACCGACAATGGCGGGTTTAATTTTTTTTTTAAAAAATAAATATTAATTTAAAAGTAAATTTTTATATAAAATTTAACTTTCTAACTTCCTGAGATGTAAAATTATTAATTAAATTTTTGTATTTAAATTTTGATAATATACCAGCACACAGATCGAGATAAGACACCGGTACACAGACCGGGATAAAACACCGACACATAGGCCGGAATACAAAACAACACAGGTCCTGGCAGAATATAATGACAACGCGGGCTTGAAGGCCCGATCCACAACAGAATCATACGACAATAGCAGATCAGACATCAGACCGAGATTGGGCGTGTATGATAGTGTATATCACATGTCGGATCGACTTCGGATACTCTCCATGGGATGGATTGGAAGCTGACCGCCACGATGAGGATCGACCGCACGCGCCAGTAAGTAGCGGACATCGGAGACCGCGCGAGGCGCCACACACCTCGGCAGGAGAGGGTGCCTTGTGCTGTGAAACGCTCGCGGTAAACGACAATGGGGAAGGAGAGAGGAAAGGGAGAGGGTCTGTGGCCCGTCGGCGATGCTGGCGTGGGAAAGGAGAGGAGGCGGTCGGAGGTGGTTGCTGTCGGCGTTGGATCATAGGCAGCGGAGGTGCCCTCGTGAGGAGAAGAGGGAGAGGAATGGCGACCAGCGGCGGATAAGCCCAGAAACACAACCACCTAGTCGCGTCCCTTCCTTCCTATTGGCGGCCCAGGGGCGACTGTCGCTCAATGGTGTCGATGAGGGACGCAGAAGGCTTCCTGCCTTCACTGTACATCGGGCGGCGGCAAGGAAAGAGAGAGGAGAAGAGGTGGCGGCTGGCGTCGGCGCCGGCGAGGAGCGCAAGAGGAAGAAGAAGGTGATGTCCCCCTTGGCTCCTGTTGGCAGCGGAAGCAGGAAAACGAAGGAGCGCCTCCTCCTTTTCGCATGCTATAGTAATCTAAATAGAGGTGTTACAGTAAAATGACCAAATTAACCCTCCCTATTCTCCTAAAATTAAAAACCTTACTCCTTTTAAAAACCCCTCTCCATTATCATAAAATTTATCTCTTTTAAAAATCTCACTTCTTTTAAAATCCTCTCTCCACTATTTTTTTTATAAACCTGGTCCCAAGATTTTGATACAGGTTTATAAAAAAAACTATAAACCTCATCTATGTAGTGGGGGAGGAGTTTTTATTGAGAGGTTTATAGCATAAATGGTAAGCTATAGACCTCCCACTGCAGATGCCCTTATAGGATTACTACGGTCCATGTACAGATTTATTTATCCATTTTCCTTCTAATACCGGCGATGAAGAAACTTTTATACCACAGTTGAGAATAATAATGAAGAAAGAGGCTTTAAAACAATGCACGGTAGAAATTGATGCTAAAGAAAGTAGTCATTGTCTTTATTGATGAATCAAAAAATAAAATTGATGCTAAAGAAAGTAGTCACTGTCTTTATTGATGAATCAAAAAATAGATGGTAAGAAAATAAAAAGTACACAGTTTTATATAGTGAATTATCAGAAAACCTAAACCCTAAATTAAAAAAAGTAAAAGACTAAATTGCCCTCAAGGCTATAAACAAAATAATTCAATTATATAATCTAACATCCTCCCTCAAACTCACGATGTTGCAGCCATAAGCATTGAAAGTTTGTCAGATAAAAATCGGAAGCGCGAAGCGGAATGAGCCTTGGTAAATATATCAACTATCTGCAGTGAGGAAGGAATAAAAAGTAATGTGATAGTGCCAATCTGTAGATGATGACGAGTGAAATGACAATCTATCTTAATATGCTTTGTTATCTAATAAAAAACTATATTGCGTGCAATCTGAATAACACTCTGATTATCACAATGAAGAGCAATAGGTTTCTGAAGAAAAATTCTCATATCTACAAGCAATCAACGTAGCCAAACAATCTCACAAGTAGTGGTAACTATGGCACGATACTCAGCTTTTGTGGAGGATCTCAAAATAACATCTTGCTTCTTACTTTTCCAAGAGATAAGAGAATCTCCAAGAAAAATATAGAAGCTAGTGGTCGACTTACGATCCGTAAGATCACCCGCCAAATCAGCATCAGAGTATACATAGAGCTCTAATGAGGAAGTAGAAGGGAATAAGAGATTGAAACTGAGTTCCCTAAATATACCGAAGAATGCGAAGAATAGCAGCCCAATGAACTGTGGTGGGTGCAGTGACAGCATATGCAATATCAGGACGAGTCATAGTGAGATAAACCAAGCTTCCCACAATTGTATGATAGAGGTTAGGATATGGCAAAGGAGAACCATCTGATAGAGAGTACCTAGCATTAGTCTCAAGGGGAGTATCAACTACCCTGTTGTCAGTGAGACGTATACGCTCAAATAGATCAGCTATATACTTTGACTGAGACAAGAAATAACCTTTAGGTGAAGAGACGATCTCAATCCCCAAAAAATAGAGCAATAAACCCAAGTCTTTCATAGTGAAACAACGAGCTAATTCAAACTTCAAAGACTCAATTCCATCAAAATCATCACCAGCAATTATCATATCATCCACAT
>JBBMJZ010032888.1:0-10080 GCA_037833815.1 Zingiber zerumbet
TATTTAGTATTTTAGATTTTTCTAATTTTGAGACTTGTGTGAACTGTATAAAGGGAAAGCATACTAATAAATCTAAAAATGGATGCCAAGAGAAGTACTAAAATATTGAAGATCATATTTCAGATATATACTATCTAGAAATTGATATGCATGATCCAAAATACATCATCTCCTTCATTAATAATTACTCATGATATATGCATATCTACACACCTCATAGTAAGAGTGAAGCATTAGGCGCTTTTAAGATATTTAAGGTTAATGTAAAAAATAAATTAAGATTGTGAGAACGGATAAAGGTGGAGAATACTTTGGTAGATACACTGAAAATAGACAGGCACTTTGTCCATTTGCAAAGTTTCTTCAAGAAAATGGAATTGTTGCTAATACACCATGCCTGGTTCACGGGACCAGAATGATATGGCTAAGAGAAGAAATCAAACTTTAATGGACATGATTAGGAGTATATGCTGCAACTTCAAACTTCTTAAAAGGTAGATCCGCTACCTTAGCGGCTCCCCTAGTGTCGGCCCCACGGATATGGAGGGAGGTTCATGAACTTTAAACTTCTTAAATTATTATGGACCGAGGCTCATAAAACAATAGTGTAAATATTAAAACGAGTTTCAACCGTGATTGTTTCAAAGACGCCATTAGAGTTGTGGAAAGGTTAGAAATTAAGTTTGCAACATACATGCATTTGGGAATGCCCATTTAAAGTAGGAGTTTACAACTCATAAGAAAAGAAATTGGACATAATGACTATAAGTGAGTATTTCATTGAATGTGTTGAAAAGTCCAAGCGATATAGATTTTGCTGTCCAACTCACAACACTAGAATTACAAAATTAAGAAATGCAAAATTTCTTGAGAATGACTTGACTAGTGGGAGTGATTATTCTCAAGACATAGCTTCTAAAAAAGATCACATTAAAAATCAACCACCTTGTTTAAATTATGATTGGGTTGTCATTCACACCTCTCAAACACAAATGGGTGTTAGACAACCAATTGAGGAGATTCTATAAAATGTTGATGAAAATCTAGTCGATCAAATTGACAATGAGAAACAACAAGAAATTGTTTAACCCATTGAACAACAAATTTCTCGAGAGGATAATTTAAGAAGATCTACTAGAATAAGGAAATCAACAATATCTAGTGACTATATTGGGTATCTACAAGAATTACATTTTAATATTGGAGTCGAAAATGACCTTGAAACATTTCCGTAAGCTATGAGTTATAGTGAATCAAAATTTTGGTATGATGCTATGAAAGAAGAATTGAATTCTATGACATCAAATGGAGTATGGAATTTTGTTAAGTTGCCCAATGGTGCAAAATCCATAGGATGTAAATGAGTCTTCAAAACAAATGACTCATTGGGTAACATTGAGAGATATAAAGCAAGACTCGTGGCTAAAGGATTCACTCAAAGGGAGGGAATTGGCTACAAAAAGACATTTTCTCCTTTCTTTAAGAGGAATTCCTTTCACATTATTATCGCATTGTTTGTACATTTTGATTTGCAACAAATGGATATGAAAATAATATTTCTTAATGAATATTGATCCTTTTCATGAAGATTAATGAGTGAATCGCTGTTAGTTGGCTTTGTTGCCAACTTAATTACCAATCATCGAACGACAACGAAAATGTTGATGTAGTTGGGAGCTTGTACGATAAATAAGAAGAAGAGGGTTAGAATGACCATTAGGGGTTCTATGTCATAGCCATTCCGACACTTAAGTTAGATGATAAAGAAGATGAGTATTATGGTTTTGATGTACGTATGTGTGGGTATGTACCTTGGATGTCAGAAAGTGATGCCTTTTATTAGGAGACCACCGACTTTTTCCTTCTGTTTCCCCTTTTTATGTTACCATTATTTAATTCATTAAATAATGCGAGACTTATTCATACTGCTACTTTTTCCCAAAATAATTTGAAATTTATTCAGGGACTATCCTCTTAATAAAATAATTTGATATTTGCGTGATGATTTATTCTTTCCTAAAATGATCCGAGATTTGCACGATGATTTATTCTGTTTCTAAAATGGTCATGCATTCTGCATCGCCAAGGGATCCGGAGGCTAAGAAATTGGAAGGCCCGAGAGGTCGGGAGGCTAAGGAGTCGGGTGTTGACTTAGCTTTCCTTTATTGGAACCACCTCAATAATTTTCACTAATTTTCTTTTATCCACATGACACCCACTGATCTTCTTTGTCTCTCTCATCTTGAAGTTTTTCTCTCCACCTAGTCAGTGGTTTTAGTCCGTCTTTGATATTCTTTCTCTCAACAGTCCCTCTATAGTCAAAAAATCTTCTTCTGCTCCATGGTATAGATCTACAACTTTTAGTTTTACCGATACATCCCTGGATTTGTTGAGGGTGGCTTATGGAGTTCTGGGTGACCATTAGTTAAGGCTTCCAAATGGCAACGATCGGCCAGACTGTCCTCCTCCAGGCTTTGTAACCTTTTTAGTTCTTCCGAAGTCATATGTTGAGAGAGCTATGTTTCCCTATTTCTATTTTCTTTATTAAAGTGTTGTGATACTTTCGTATCCCATTGTCATAGTTTAGCCCCAATTCTTTTCATATTTTTCTGGGGTGATTTTTTTCTGTTTGTATTGTATTTCACTTTTTTCTAGCTTCTTTCATTATTACTTTTACCGAAGAAGATAGAGGATATGGTCTCCTTCTCCTCCAATATAGGATTAACTTGATCAAAGAGCTTCCTTCATCCCACAAGGGATGGAAATCATAATTCTTTTTCATCAAACCCCTAGGCTCCATCTCTTGGTTGACTCGTTGGTAGTGAAAATTACCTCTTCCTCCAACTTTGAAAGACTATCATCTAGAGTGGGGTTACTACAACCCGTCCCAGAAGCTTGTGGGCTTGTAGTTCAACAATAATGTCCTACTCGAGGAAAATCTATTGCACATGTTTGGGCTTAGCCCGAGACTTGCTCCTCTCATCATTTCATTTGGTAAGAATCCTCATCTTCACAAGTTTTGATATATAATTAAAGACATGTTATTTTTTGCAACCGACACAATGATGAAGGCATCGCTAAATAAGGTGATGAAGTTTACGGTGGCAAAGCTGGAAGAGCGTTGAGTAGAAATCGTTTACCTCAGCGAGGTGACCCTATAGGAAGGAGCATCACCAGCTCCGACTATAGCCCAAATATAAGGGGCTTCCCCATCGGCAACGAGGGCACCAAGCCCAATATGGGAATCAAGAAGGTCTCCTATTAGTCGACCCATCCCCTCGAGACTGACTTCATCTGTAGAGTTGCATGAAAGCCCCTCTCAAAATTTCAAGGAAGAGATATCACCCATCTGGACGCTCGACCAAACAATCAATCCCATCTGACCATGCATGCTACACAAGTCCTATTGGATCCTCAGCTTCACCGATCTTTTCGCCAATTTAACTACCACATGCACCAGTCAGATCAGAGGACCACCTGGTTATGGCGCACCTCCTAACATCTCCTAGGACCCTTATTTTTCTACCTCCTATCGAGCTAGTGACTTCTTGCATGGAGGTGGGTTGTTTGCATACTCACCTGAATCCTAGTTCTTCGGCTCATCGGGGAAATTTGTTAGGTGAAGAACAAGTTACTTTCGTAGTGGAGCTAACCCAAGATCTAGTCCAAGCAGAGTAGAGGACATACCTTATCCTTTATGGTCTAGCAACCTTTGCCTACAAGAACAAGGAAGCAACGACTAAGGACATGCTTATTTGAGCTTTAGGAGAGGAACTTCTGCAGGATGGGGTCGAGCACATTTTTAAACTAATGATATTCAGCCAACGAACCCCAAGATCCAAAGGGTCATTGAGATCTACATACCCACATATATGAACTAGAGACTTAGATAGTTGCAATCTCTTTTCAAGAAATTTTGGCTACAATTAATAGGAAATAATCACCGCACAATCAGAAATCGATCGCCTGAAGCGATAACAATTAGACCCCGCTTCTAACCAGACAACGATAACATGACCGAGGAGGGGGATAATAGAGATGGCAATAGAGAGAATTAACTTGGCGCATAGCGTGAATTAGTTGCAGGTAGAGATAGACACACTGACAGTTTTGCAGCTGACCATCAAATGAAATTGAAAGCCACCGCAGCTAAGGAGGTAGTCGTCCAGGCTGGTTTGGACAAATACACATGAGAAGGAGGGTGAATCACGTAATTTTTAAAACTTTCTTTTATTTTGAAATTAAGCACATAACAGAATAAATGAAAATAGAACACAAGAAAAAGACAAGACATAAGCGATTACTTGGTTCGGAGCCTTCGACAACTCCTACTTTGAAACCCATGATCCCTCATATTGTATTGATGGACAATCTACTATAAACCTCTTATGGAATTGCTAAAAGAGGGAATCGAGTATAAAAAAAGCAATGGAGAAGTATAACAATCCTACACTTCCACTTCCACTTTGCAGAAAGAATAACAATATACAATAATGAAATTCATTATCGACTTGAAGGATGAAGATCTGGATGCACTGAGGAGTCGGTGTCAATCTTTCGGCAGTAGCAGGGTGTAGTAGAGTAGCAATATGGCCACAACTTGAAAGTTCTGTATCTTCTGCTGGCCGAGCACCACTTTTAAAGAATGTTGAAGGCGCCTCCAAACTCATCCGAGGTGCCTCCAAGCTCAAAATCATCCCCAAAGTCTCAGACTTGATCACCTCTGTCAACTTCGATTCCTATCTACGCGAGGGCACCTTCCAGGTGCTCTGAGGCACATACAATGCACCTCCGAGGCGCCTCCTCCTCCATGTCCAGGGCGCCTCCAAGAGCTAATCCTAGGCACCTTTAAGGCATCTCGGTCACTATTCATCTGAGGCTAATTTTTATCATTTAATTATTCAAAAAAGAGTTAATCCACAAAATAAAATATACCATGCAAAACAGAGTTAACATAGTTAAAATAAAGTGATTATTAATTAGATATTGTCTTCCCGAGTTAGCATAGTTAAATTATTATTTAATTCTAAAATTTTAATTAAATTTAATTTATGCAAATCTAGATTATTATATATACACCATACTAGGGGTAATTTCGTAATGATCTAAATTGTTAGATTTATAGAATAATTATCTAACTATCATGCACATTATTAATTTTCTACTAACATGGATATTTTGGTAAATTGCACTAACCTCAAGCGTCGATCTGAGATGCCTCTGAGCACCTCCGAGGCACCTCGGTCACTATTCATTTGAGGATAATTTTTACCATTTAAGTATGTAAAAAAAGTTAATGTACAAAACAAAATATATCATGCAAAACGGAATTAACACAGTTAAAATAAAGTGATTATTAATTATATCATGTCTTTCCGAGACCAGCTAGTCATGATCTCAGCTTAGACTTTCAAAATAGATTTAAGCTAGACCAATACATAAGTCCCTAATTGGGACTATCCTCACTGAAACACTCTCCTCCAATGACTTATCTTACTTATCATGCAGAATTGCTTAACTCTTCTTTGACCCATTAGGTCTTTTTACGAGTTATCAGACTCAGAGACTCAACTGGACTTTGGCCGCTGTCAAGTCCCGTGAACCTAGCCAGACTTTCCGCCAGATATCGAGTCACTCCTTGGCCTATCTGAATTTCCCACCATCTATCAGATCCAACAAACCTAGCTAGATTTTGGCATGGTGTCAGGTCCTCTAGTCAAGTCCAAAATAATTGGTAAAAAAGTTAGACAATGCAACATCTAACTTTAATATATTTGTCATTTCATCAAAATCTGAGTTTGATCATTTGTGCTAACTGTACCAATAGAGACCACCGCTTGGAAGGTATTTAGTGTCGACCTCTCTAGGCTGAGGCTGTGTTTGCAATGATAAAAAAAGTGTATCGAGTTTGCATTAGTGGCTCTTCTCCCAAGGAAAGAGAGAGGTTAATTTGACCGATAGGTTGTGCTTCATGTTCGTGCAGGGAACACCATAATCGAACTTATATTTGATGTTGTCAAATGTTTGATGTACTAATTAAGTGTGCATGATGCTCAACTTGGAAAGTTCAAGTAAGTCAGTTAGACCTGATACTAGGTAAAGTCTCAGTAGGTTGTGGAACCATGCAGGAAGTCTAGATAGATCAAGTGGACCTGACATTTGGCAGGTGGATTCGATAGGTCTAGAAGGCCTGATATTAAATCAAGTGGAAGCTTTGGCATGCTGATTCGATGTTGAGTGGTTAAAGTCCAGACAAGCCTAAAGGACCCGATGTTTAACAAGTGAGTTGAGGTAAACTCCTAGAGGGAGCGTAGTGAGGTTGTGTATCGGTAGGAGCAAACCTTAGACGTTGATTCAACTTAGATGTTGATTCAACTAAAGAAACTAACAGAGGTTTTGCATGACTATTATTATTATGCTGGTGTGCTAACTTTATTTTATAGTTGAACAAAGTTTAGGTTGACCGAGAGTTTGTCGACCGAACAAGCAGTTTAATCAATTGATTCAGCCAATGTGGCATAGATATAATCATGTTCTACAAACTTGGAAACACAATTTTATCAATTGACTGAGATCATGGATAAGTCGACTGACCCAATTTTAGTAACAGTAAAGATCATATTGAATCAACGCAGAAAAGACAAATTTAGGTTCAGTCAATCAATCATCGGGATTAGTAGACCGAAGTGCATGATTTACGAGATTGAATAGATCAGATCTAAGCAAAGAAAGAAAAGTACTGAGGTTCAGTCGATTAAATGATCTTTCAATCGACCGAACGATGCATATATAACGACCTCGGGATTCAAGTTAAGAGAGTACAGATTCTATTATTCAATCTTCTGCTGCGCTCATTCAAGTTTCGTGCAAGCTCCTACTACGACGCTAGAAGGCTCACCGACGATAAAATCTTCATCTATATTCTTCCTTTGTCGGTATACTTTTTATATAGCTTGCATTTTATTTGTACGAAGATAACATTATAATTACTATCCTCCTCATTCTGAACGATTCAATTATTAATGAATTACCTAAAGAAAACGATCAATGATCACGAGCCTTGGAGCAGTAGTCATAAGACCGCAAACTAAGTAAAGAAAATACATCCTTTTTTTATTCTACTGCCAACTCTATTTTTATTTACTTCGAAAAAATTTTAAACGAACGAGATTCACCCTCTCTTTTAGTTTACTATGATCCAACACTTCATGTCCCGTGAAACCATACAGGAGAGTATGTATGAGATGAAGCTCCTCGCCGTCCAACTGCATTTAATCGAAAGCAGTTTTAAAGATGATGTTGACAGAATTGTCAGTATCATGAATACTCTCTTCATTTGATAATTGACAATGAAAGCCTCAATTACTAAAACATCATCATGGGGAGTTTTAACTCCTGTCAAATTTTCGGGTCTAAAATTTATGAAAGGATCTTGACCTTTTTTCTGGTGCTAACAGTGGCGGATCCAGATAAAAAATTATAAGGGTGCTCAAAAAAGAGACAAAAAAATTTCTTTCTATTAAAAAAAAATTGAAGAGATTTTGCTTGTTGTGGAGAATCACCGGCGGAGCACAGTGGCAGCGACATCGACAGTGGCAGGCTAGCAGCGGCGTCGACGAAACAGGCGAACCGTAAACAGTAGTGGCGTCACTGGCGTGAGACGTCGACGAAGTGAAGATGCGACAAAGATGAGGGCAACGCTTTGAGGAGACTAGGGAGAAATAATGAAATCTGATTAAGATTTTTTATTTAAAGAAGAAAAGATTAACTTAGGAAAATAAGATTTGGTGGAAAGAAGGTTCGGTGGCTGAAAAGAAAAAGAAAGTTATGGCAGCATAAAAATAATCGAAACTGAGAAAGGAGAGGGAAGGGGTTTTAATGATATTTTTGTGAAAAAAGTCCAATAATTTTAAAGAATTATAATTATGTCCTTTATTTTTTAATCCTAATTATTTTTATTTTCTCCAAATGCAAGGGGGTGCTTTCGCACCCCCTCGTGCCCCCCTCCCTCCGCCAATGGGTGCTAATAATGTAACTTTCCAGCCTTCTACTATAAGTCCTTCGAGCATGAGTGGAATCCCCATCCATAGGTCCACATAAGATTATATTCACAATTCTTCAAATATCAATTTTATTGTTGCTCATATCTTTTTCTTTAGCCGTCTAATGTATCTTTTTCTTTGGCCTTCTAATGAGACCCAGAGGAACAATGTGGTTCTTTTGAAAGAGAATGAGATCACTGACTCATGATTCGATCAATATTATAATGGCGACAAGGTTTGTAGCGTTCAAAATACTTCCTTTTATCTGACAACATAAAAAGGAATTTAATTAAATCTTATAAGAAGAGGTTATCTTTGTATCCTATTCAAAAAGTACCAGCATAAATAAACAAACTTGCACATATCCATAAATACAAAAAACAACTTACACAAGTGTGGTCAGGCTATAAATGGGGCATTCCTCCCAATTACTACACCAATCCATTGTCAATGACTTAAATCAACCTACAGATGATCAGTAAATCAGCAGACTGGTGAGAAAACAAAATATAATATTTGTAAAGTATTGTGTGCATTTATCAATAGAGCATTTACAAATATGAATATGCTGACTCATACCAATAGAACGACATGGGAGAAATTAGACAACATCTATAGATAAAAAAGAAGCACATTGAGATTGTGAAAAAACATAATATCAAAATAAAACTCTAACAACAATTGGCATGCCCCAGGCGAACCCTATTACTCTAACTAGGAATGTTCACTCCGTTGGCAAGACAATTCCATCAACATGATACTCAAACTGATTAATTATAGTTACTGAGATTTTTAGTGCCGATCCGACACTCGATACTGGATCGGCACCGGAACACCATTTCTTGACATCGGATCGTCGGATCGATAGAGACGAGACAGAAAGAAAGAGAGGGATTATCTGAGGCAATGAGGCTCGCTGAGGTGAGAAAGGAGATTTCGTCGAGATTGGCGGCCAACTTTTTTGCAAACGTGGGAGGAAAAGATGGTTAAGAAAAAACTCCAAAACTTCACTCAATTACACCCGGACCCATGGTCTTCCTGGCCCCTTCGCAATTATGATTGGATCGTAATCGAAATCTAGTCATAACTGAGTGATCTTTCTCTAGATTTATATTTCCAATTAGATTATAATTTAGATCGAAACAAACCCACTAAATGCTCGGTAGCTCGATCATCCACCCATCACCAGTAGCACCTGTCCCGACCCAACTATAATCTGGATGGGAATGTGAAGTCAGTCAATTACTGTCAGATTCCGGTCATAATATGACCGTAATTATAGAGAGGATCAAGAGGAGGTTATATTTGTTGGTTTATATTTATTTAATTATAAAAATATATATAAACTCCATTCATTAATAAATAATATTTATAAATTATTAATGTATATAAAATTTATTTATAAAAATAATATATATGAATAATCTTGATGAAAATTTTTATAATTTTTATGTTCTTTTTAAATTTTAAAAATAAAAAAATAATTTAGGACATAGAAATAAATAAAAAATTAGTGATTTTTTTTATAAATAATATATCAGAGGTAAATGCAATCACATCAATTTCCGTTAATAGGCCATGAAAATCTCTTTTGTAAACCGAAAAAAATTAAAATGAGTTCTTAAAAAAAAGTTAATGTAGTTGATACCTATGTGAATATTTAGTATTAGGGATATTGACTGCCAAACCGACTAACCCACTTATACTTACCTGAACCGAATCGAAAAAGAATAATCCGCCAGATATATGGGCGAATATAGGGTCATGATATTATATTATCCAATCTAGTAGGGTCGGATAGTTTTTTATCCCAATAACCGAACAAACCCATCCGCAATTACCCTTACTTGTAGCAACTATTGTCGATAAGTTGCTACACGTTGTAGTAGCTACTACTGATAAGCTGTTACACGTTGTAGTAACTACTAGCGATTAATTATTACAACGTGTAATGAGTAATATCTATTATCATTTTAAAATATTTTATTTTTTTATTGTTTTATATTTATATTTTATATTTCATTGGATATAGGGTCGG